>JZKD02S1758615.1:90478-106325 GCA_000966675.3 Picea glauca | reverse complement strand
TGTGAATAAGAAATATTGTAGCTGATAATTAGATAGTTGATTTGAGTTATTATAAGAGTAATTTGTAGTTTGTAGATAGAATAGTTAGAATAATTAGTATTTAGCATATTAGTTCATTTTCTTTGTTTTATTAGTTTCTAGTTTCCTTTATTTTAGTTAGTTTCTTGTATTCAGTTATAGTTTAGTTTGTTTTATTTAGTGTTAGATATCTTAGCTTAGATCAATTCTCTCTTTGGTTTTCAGGAAGACCTTAGAGCGTCCAACGGAGCCGTTAAACTCGTCAGAGTGGTCCATTCCAAACGGCTTGGGTTATTTAGACAACCCCGGACCGATTCCACTCTCCCAATTGACGGACGGTCAATTTCGCCCGTCAACACTGTACAATAGATTTTCATTGTAATATGTATGAAAGCTTACAAAGTGATATTAGAATTGTCTACACTTAGAAATTCAATCACAACTATCAAAGAACTTATTAAATGAAATGAAATTAGGATTCTCTGCAGGTGCATGTTCAAAAATTATGCTTTTCCTTTTCTAACCATTATTACTCTATTTCTTGAACAAAAAAATCTTATAATTACTGCTCATGTGGCTACTTGACTTGCAACTTTCCTGTTGCAATATATAGCATCCCCTAAAATGTCCTCAACTCCATGAGTTAGTAATGATTATACCTTTTCATCTATTAGCATAATCATTTCCATTTAATAACATATATGCATGCATTCACAAAAACGCATTCAACAAATGCATCCAAGCATAACAATTCTATCATGCATAAGTGAAACTCCACCACTTACTATGCATAAGTGCAATTCTCAATGCATATCTATTCAATGCACCCTTACATTGATTTTTAGAATGCTCGATATCTAAGTCATGTATCTCACCATTGGTAAATTGGAAAGTCTGGACAATGCCTTAACACATTCTCCATGTATACTTCCTATTTCCTTCTCAACTATTTGAATGCCTTCCTTTCCAACCCAAACACTACACCAATAATATAATTTTGTGGTGTTCATTAGTGTTAGCAAAAGAGTTGTAGTCCAATCATTATTTAGAAGTAGGAATTTCATTGGATATTTGGGTGGTACATAGCCTTTCCATAACCAACCATGTCATGGTCTCATACATGACTAGCTTTCCGACATCCATTCCTATAACAGGTTCATGCGCTTTATTGCTTTGGTTATTAGCTCATAACCAATTAACATAACATGCCACTATGTCATTGTATACACTCAAAATCTAATAATATTTTATAATTATTAAAAGCCTCTATCCTTTACCACACCTAGTGTTATCTTATTCTCATTAATGCATTCAAATAATACAATAATATGATAAAATAAAATCTGGCTAAGAAAATTCTTACCAAAATTTCATTTAGCAATCATGCAATGAAATTACATAAAAATCATACCTGCATAGTTTCCATTAAATAAATTTAATGTTACCTGGATAACTCATAATAATATAAGCTCCCATGCCTCTATTATAAGCCTTATAATCCACACTTCATCTTTATGTTGTTTCCTTCTATATGCAACAACATTATTAGCAGCACTTGCAACCATGCAATAATTCTTTCTTTCCTAGCACAACAACCCTCAATAAGAACTTCATAATCTATAACAATAGACTACTCCTAGTCATCATCATGTTATATATATTAACAAATCTACATTTACGACAACATATCTATATGTACTAATACTGCATCAGTAGTATGCTCATTGATGCATATGCATTTCATTTTCATGTACTATGTATGGATGTCTAACAAGCCATAACATAATTGTTGCTATAGTAATTGCAACAACCTCTTTCTTCTTGTACCATTTTTCTTTGTTCTTCCTAGAAGACCTCAATACTTCATGGATTCATGTATTCTTTTGTTCTCTTACTGAGCACTTTCCATCTAAACTACCATTGATCAGTTTTTATTATTTTCAGCCATATAATATGTTGATATGAGCTTTAGCTTAATTACATGGATCCATTTGATCAACACATGCATGAACAAACTATATTTACAACCATACTCTCACATTGGATTTATATCATCAACTTATATTTACTCTTCTAGACCAAACCAGTTCATCCTTTCCTTGATTGAACATATCAACCCTTGTAGTTTCTTGCACCATTCTTTTCTCTTTTTGATCCAGGGGATCAAAAAAATGCTCAAAAATCAAAGTGTTCTAAATTTCTCGAAAATGGTTTCATTGTGTAGATCTCGTCCTCACGATCCCAACAAAACTTGAAATGGATCAAATAGAGTTCGTATGAGTAAGTTATCACATTCTGTTTGTTTTCCCAAACATGCAAAACTTGTTGACTGTGCAGTCTGTACAATCCTTACAGGATGGCGTGGCATCTGACTATACATTATGTACAACCGTACAACTGATGTGGCAGGGTGATGTGGACTGATGACTGGGAAGGTGGTGACGTGGTAGGCTAACTATGTATTTGATGACATGGACCAATCTTAGGTCGACATGTGGCAAGTTCGTGGACAAATGTATGGGTGCCACGTGGCCCACTCAGAGGCCACCACGTTGCACCCCATATGTGTGTAAAATGGTTGGGTTTGGCTCCATAGGGGTCGAACCCGCGACCTCCGAGCAAGGGAAAATGTTTCTCATAGGTCGGGCCACCAACCCCCCTATAGTTGTTTCTTAACCTTATACCTTCGAACATTTATTTAAACTTACCTATGGTTTACAATGACGGGGAAAGGGGTTAGGGATAAACCCCAACCCTGGTCATGAAAACTCACAACCATATTCGATATGACTGATAGTGCAACTACATGGAGGTGCTAGTTGGACGGTATAGGAAGTTAACCCAACACCTTGGCCACATGGGCCATACGACCTCGAACTTTGCCGAAAAAGGTGCTAGTCGTTCTAATGACGTGACAATTCCGCCCACATTCTGAAACGTATGTGGGAGCTAGGTTTGGTTACGCAGAGGATGGGTTTTTGCATAGTGGGTGCATTTTGATGAGCAGAGACAACAAGTATTGGGGAAAAACTTTCAGGAATAGTATTTTCTTCATTTTTTTGGCCAAACCAGGTGCAAAAAGAGCCCGACTAGGGGTTTTTGGAAATTCTGGAGCCACTGGAGCCATCTATTTTGCATTTTGAGCATTGTAAGGCATTTTTTTAACACTTTTGATCATTTAATGAAAATGATCCATTGGAAGTTGGACCAAGAGATGTATCCCAAGAGAGGGGTGAACTCCTTTATCATTTTGTTGTGTTATGTGTTTATTTTGATGTTTGCTTATGTTTGTTTTTGTTGTTCATTTTAAGTATAAAAAATTAATATTTTCATGTGCTTGCAACTTGATCCAATTTCCAAAGACACATACATTTTTCACTTGCAAATTTGTATACACAAACCTTTTTCATTTTCAGATCAAGTTGGTATCAGAGTAAAGGTTTTTGAAGGTTTGATTTGTTTGCAAGTTTTTTTTTCTTTTTTCTTTTTTAATTCTTACAATGTCGAAGCTCACAAGAGGAGAAGGGAAAGTTGTATATCCAAGTTCTTAACTTTCAAGAAGGAGAACCATTCAATCACCTCAAACTTCAAGGAGACATTCACCAAGTACAACTCATGAGGAGAGACATGAAATTCCTACTTCAGAAGAGGAAACTTTCAGAAAAGTTTTTTATGATATGAGATAAATGGTGAAAGTTTTATTTGAAGAAAGGAATGGAAGGTTGCAAGGAGAAATCTCAAATCCTCCAAGAGGTAATGAAGATAATGATGATAAGACTCCAAAAGGGAATGGATGGAATGGTGACACTCCACCTCCTTCACCTCCATCTTCCACTTCTTCTACCATTTCACAACCATCTCCAAATTCTCCAAAAGAACATGGTAAAATTCCTCCACAAACTCCTKTACTTAAGCTTGATATTAAGTTTGAATTTCCTATGYACAATGGAGAGGTAAATGCTGAGAAATTRGATAATTGGATTTTTCATATTGAAGTGTATTGTAGGATACAAATAATCTAAGACGATGAAAMTAAGATTYAGTTTGATTCTCTTAGATTGGAAGGTGCAAAAATCATTTGGTGGGAAGCCAAAACTCAAGAGGACATGAAGAAACATGTTAAAKTTTTATCYTCTTGGAATGATTTTATTGTTGYAATTAAAATCCATTTTATCCRTTAKCATACATRCRGAAAACTATCATGGATTGACAAAACTTTAGAMAAGMTAAAGGGAAAAATKTGCAAAGCTACACTCAAGAATTTAGAAAAAGAGCTTTGATTTTGGGTATAGATTTATCTTCTCAAGAAAATYTACTCAAATACATYRGAGGATTGCATAGCTAYTTRAGACACAYAATTCTTATGTTTAACCCTACAAATATACATGAATTTKTGTACAAKAAACTCATTTAGAAACAAGAGGGAGGAATGATCCTCAAGAGGGCARCAAGAAGCCATTTTATAATGGAGACAARGGAAAGAGGAAATTCAAAGGAAGYAGAAAAAATAATGCTTYARTCAARAAAGAGTGAGAAAAAMTSTCATGTAAAMACTTTTCAAAAGATGGCCATGATGAAGACYATTGTTGGAAACTTCATCCTRAAAAGAGACCCAAAAAGTTCAACAACAAAGGGAAACCAAAGATTKTTGCAACTACACAACATAATTTAGGATCTGATTCRGGAGATGAAACAAAAATCACAGCCATGGGTTTTCAAGGTAAGGACTCTATTTCTAGTACTAGTTCTTCAAGTAGTAGCCTCAATGAAACTCAACATGAAAAAGAAAKAATAAATATTTTMCACATCAGGGTTATTTCAAAGCATACCAAGATAGATACTCTATTTGATAYTGGAGCTCAAGCAAACCTCATTTCTGAARACACTGTCAACAAATTGCATTTGTAAACTACTCCTCRTCCTAAACCATRTCCTCTAGGTTGGATATGTGACAATTCCAAATTGCATGTGACAAAAAGATGTAAACTTAGATTTTCCATCACTACAAACTTTATAGATGAGGTAGAGCTTGATGTCATTCCATTGGATATTTGTGGTATTGTGTTGGGAAGCCCATATCTATATGATAGGAGATCCATCTTTCATCGCCATGAGAAAAAATATCATTTGTATAAAAATGGAGTTGAGTACATTGTTAGAGCACATACCAAGAAGTTGAATTTTTCACTTGTAAATGCTGGAAAAATGAAGAGATTAGTCAATGTTAGTAAGAATTTTGTACTCTTAATGATCAAACCCAAAGACGATGTTGAAAAAGAATCTTTCCAAGTATGTGATGCAAATTTAAAATATTATTTATATGAGGTTGTTAACCAATATGATGAGATGTTTTAAGAGACAAAAGGATTGCCTCCTAAAAGAGGTATCCAACATGACATCCAATTGCAACAAGATTGTCCTCTTCCAAACATTGGCATGTACAAGATGTCAGTCACGGAGAAGAATCAAATTAAAAAACAAATCCAAGAGTTGCTTGACAAAGGGGTTATCATGCCAAGTACATCGCCATGCAGGTCACCAATTGTCTTAGTACCAAAGAAAGACGGTACATGGTGCATGTGTGCATATTTCAGAGCCTTGAACAAGATTACAGTAAAGAATCATTACCCTCTTCCTAGAATTGATGATTTTCTTGATCAATTGAAAGATGCTAAGTATTTCACTAAGTTGGACTTGAGAAGTGGTTATCATCAGATTAGGATTGTTGAAGGAGACACATGGAATAGATCTTTCAAAACAAAGAAAGGTTTGTTTGAATGGATGGTTATGCCATTTGAGCTTTGTTATGCTCTTGCAACATTAATAAGAGTTATGAATGATGTTTTAAGGCCTTTTCTTGATGATTTTGTAATTTTTTACTTGGATGACATATTGATAGTTAGCAAATCTGGTGAAGAACATGTTAGGCACGTGAATCAAGTTTTAGATGTCTCGAAGAAAGAAAATGTGTTTTTAAAGATGTCTAAATGTGAGTTTGGAAATACCTCACTTGTTTACTTGGGATATATTGTTGGAGGAGGAGAACTGAAAATAGAGCCTTCCAAGGTCAAAGTCATTTTAGTTTGGCCCAAGCCCAACAATGTAACAAAGGTTAGAATCTTTTTGGGAGAAACCCAATATTGGAGAAAGTTTATTGCTAACTTTTCTTCAATTGCAACTCCATTACATGTCCTGACAAGCATTGAACAAGTTTTCCAATGGGGAGGCAAGGAACAAAAAGATTTTGATGCATTGAAGGAGAAAATTAGTTCGGCTCCAGTTCTTGCACTTCCTGATTTAAGACAACCATTTGAGATACAAAAAAATGCAAGTAATTATTCCATGGGAGTAATCTTGTTGCAACATGGTAAGTCCATTTGTTATCATTTTGAAACTTTTAATGGTGTTGTGATTAATTATCCTACATATAACAAGGAGTTGTATGCATTGGTGCAAAGTGTGAAAAAATGGAAACACTATTTGTTGGGAAAAGAAACTATTATTCACACTAATCATCAACCATTTCAATACTTGCAATCACAAACAAAGCTACAACAATCAAGGAACTTCAGATGGATGGGTTTCCTACAACAATTCCACTTGGTTATCAGGTAAGAGAAAGGAATTTATAACAAAGTTGATGATATGATTTCTAGGCCTATTGTTAGTGCTTCAGTTATTCTTAAGCATAATTGTATCATGCATGAGAGATGTGTTGATTAGTATGATTTAGATGTTGATTTTAAAGAGGTTTATGCAACTTTGTGTCATTCTAACCAAATTGAGGAATTGGATTACAATGTGCATGATAAACTTTTGTATAATCTTGGCAAGCTATGTATTCCACATGGTGAAGGAGTCAACATCATAAGGGAAGAACATTCTTCTCTTATTATTGGCCACTTTGGTGTAGGCAAGACAATGTCTAATTTGCAAAGGTATTTCGATTGACAAAAAATGAAAGAAAGTGTTTCACGATATGTAAGAGGATGTTGTTTATGTGCTACAAGTAATCCTAGCAATAGAAAGTTAGGATTGTATACTCCACTTCCAGTTCCTTCTCGTCCTTGGAAAAGCAATTCCATGGACTTTGTAGGAGGATTACATATGTCTAAAAAGAATCATGATTACCTTTATGTTGTGGTTGATCGTTTCAGCAAAATGTTTATTTTAATGCCTTGTAAGAAGCAGGTTATCGTTGAATAAATGACACAAATGTTATTTCAACATGTATGGGTACATTTTGAGTTGCTCAAATCCATTATTTCTGATCAAGATTCTCGATTTATTAGGAACTTTTGGTCAAGCTTATGGGCACTCATGGACACCAAGTTGAAAAAGATCACAACATTCCATCAACAAACTGATGGTCAAAGAAGTGGTGAATAGAACAATAGTACATATTCTTTGTGGTTATTGCAACAAACATCCTAAGCTTTGGGATGAGCACCTGCACTACATTCAACATGCTTATAATTGGGCTAAGAATTCATTGACTCAAACATCTCCATTTGAGGCATGTTTTGGTTACTTTCCAAAATGCCCTTTAGATTTTATATTTGGGAAGGATATTTCTATTGATGGTCATTATGACATTGATAGAGCAAAGAACTTCATTGAACAAATTCAATTGGTGCATCAAATGGTACAAGAACAGTTGGAAAAGAGTCAAGTCAAGTACAAGACAAGACATGATCACAAGAATCATGTTGATCACAGTTTCCAAGTTGGAGATGAAGTTTGGATTTACATTAGCAAAGAGAGACTTAAAGGAGAAGATAAAAATCTGAAACCAATCAGATATGGACCTTTCAAGATTCTTGAAAAGATTGGTAACAATGTCTTCCATTTGGATTTGCCTCCTTATATGAAAATGTATGCAGTTGTTAATGTTGAGAATTTGAGATTGCACGAGCCTCCTTTGATTCATGATCAAGGAGAGCATGTTCAGAATTGCATGAGGATACAATCCTTGACAGAAAGATAAGAACTTCAAAATGAGGGAATGTAGAGTACCTTCGTGTTGGTATCTGTTATCACATTAAGTTTTAAAGGTCCATAGGTTGTAGCCATGAGCACAAAGAAACACTTGGAGCAGTCTAATATGGACTCAAATCAAGCGAGAGAGCAAGATCAGTTTTCAACAGAGAATATTCCATTCAAAGTTCACATTAGTGGCTCATGGGCTTTCGGGAGTCCAAAATTGCGTGAAGTATAGTGCCAGAGCAAAGTGGCCAAAGTTCCGAAGAGGATCTTGGTCATCCGATTCTAGAGGCCACACATCGTCAAATCCTTAACTCCAAAGGATTTGATTGGGGCAAATAAAGTTTGAAGTTTGAAAAGTGTGAAGCCCGAATCACAAAGTAGATCTCGGGCATCGATTCAAAAAAGGGAAGATTTGATCCATTGATTTGAAGAGGGAAGATTTGAGACGATGATTATAAATCCTCAGCCAAGATCACAAGATCGATGACGATAGTCCATTGCAGGGAAGCGACATGCTCGGGCGATAATTTTCTTGAAAAATCCCACAATTGAAACCATGGTTTGGGAAAAGTAATACGTGTAAAAAGGTGTTGGATTGCAGGCTCAAAAATGGTGTGAACCCAAACCACCTTTGAGTGGCCCTGTAATCACGCATTTATATGGTGTCCTATCTGAGAGCAGTGTGTGGCTGCCACCTTTGCATTAAGCCACATTTCAATCGTGATGTAGACAGTTCATGAAAGTGAGGCAACAGTTGAGACTTGGTCTCACCGCATAAATGGAAATCCAGAAAGGACTAGCAGAGCAGAGCTTGCATTTGATAGGGGAAGGCACATGAAGTCTGACCAAGAAGACACATATGGCATTGGATGAGAAGCTAGAGCATGCCTCTGCTGGTAGTGGAGAATATTTTTTGAGTATATAAGAGTCATTTTGATATTTTGTAATGGTCGATGGTTGAGCTAGGCTCCCACATTGTAAATTTTTAATGAAGCTCTAGTTCTTCTAGTTATGTATCTATTTTTGAGACTTCTTGTTTAATGAAAGTCAACTTCATTTCCATTTTTATGTAACAGTTGTGTTAGAACACTCGGGCATGGATGATCCAGTCGAAGGTAGTTATGTCATTGTGATGTAGGTTTGATCACAGTGCCATCGTGGCCAATTTTAATTAGTTTCCTATGTTTTCTTTTCCTTCTTACATTGGATGGCTCGGGAATGGAAGATCCATTCAAGCTGTTGTAGTTGTAGGGTGATGAAGGTTTGATCATCCTGCTACTGTAACTGTGTTTCTTGCACCATATTTCAATGTCTGAAGCTTGATATCAAGATTGCTCTTGAGTATTGAGTGTTTCCTCTTCAAGCTACTAGAAGGCCTGATACCCATAGTAGTCTGATTCATCCTTCTTGCCAAGTCTTCCATCTGCTCATAATTAAGCTCAACTTACTGACTGAAGTTGAATCAAGACCTTACCTATTTGTGCATGCCAGTCCTTTTTTTCTAAGTTAAAACAAGATGGTCTTGAGTCTGTGCTCATTGATCTCGTATAAAACCAACTTGTGACATATAAAATATGATGGGTACTGGGCTTACCCTATTCGCAATCGGAGGGTGACTTCTAGTGCTAACATTTATGGCGTCATTTTTAGGGAATGAATTGAAGACATTTCACTGGGATAGAACGACAAAGATCTTTTTATTTTGAGGGTGCATCGAATATTAGAACCATTGAATATTGTAGCTTGCACCTGGAGACTCCACTATTTTAGATGTGGCTACCTCTAGCACACCTGAAGCTAACCCAAAGAAGCTTTCTTGAGAAGGCTTTTAGCAGCTTCTTCCTCATATTGGAAAGTTCCTTGGGAGAATGACCACGATTCGATTTTGTCTTTGATGGTGATCAAAGACCAGACGCATTCAGGCTACATATCATTCACCTGGAGACTCCATGTTTGAAGAATCGATCGGTGACTCCACTAGTCTGAAATGGAAAAAATCTTGGCTCGGAGGTTTTCTATTTTTAATTTCTCCTATGTTCCTGGTTTTTCAAATGTTGTCCTTTCTATAAATGAATGGGATGATTATCTTCCAATATTCAAAGGAAGCAAGCATGATTATCCTGGTAAATACTTGTTTAATTTTCATATATGCATGCTTGAGCACAATTTTTTTCACGAGGATGTCTTGATCAAGATGTTTAGATTTTCTTTGGATGAATATGCTCGTGAATGGTGTCAATCTCTCCCTATTGCTAGTATCCATTCTTTGAGAGATTTTCACGATGCTTTTAATTTATATTACAAGGAGATTTACATGTCTCATCTTATATTGGATTACTGTTGTAAGAAGTTTTCATCCCACATTGAGAAAATGATAGAGTCTTCCTCCTGTGATGAATCTGGTGAAGGTTTAAGGAAAGAGGAAGCGCATAGGATATTTTTGTTCATGAGATAAATGTTTTGACTAGCCCTACTTATGATGAAGAAGGCCTTCCAGGTATGATTGATAATAGCACTGATAATTACATATCAATGGATGTATCATATTCTTCCCCTTATACACTTGTCTCAAATTTAGAAGAAGAGATGGTTGTGGAGGAGGATTCTTATCTTTTCCTTCAAGAGGTTTCCCATGATATATTTTCACCTAGGATTGAAGAGAAAAATAATGTGTATGAGTAGCTAGAAGCTGTAGTTACTGTTGTCCCTGAAATGGATATTTTTAACAGTTATATTCTTGATGGAATTACTGTTTTAGAGGTTGATGATAGATATGAAGGGAAACCCATTTTTTATGAATATTCTAGTGATGATGAGAAACAATATTATCCTACATTTGATCACTATGAAGACACTAAGAAACGTGATAAAGAGGAGGAGCCATCCATTGATATACATGAGGAGATTTCTTGCCATCAGCTAGCAGATGTTATCAGAGCAGAAAAAGGAGAAGTGGATCAGCAACCTACATCATCCCTTCACTCACTTGTGCTTACCAGAGACATCCAACCATATGTGAGCAGTTGTGAAGTAGAGCATGCTTTCTGTTACTCATTTTCTAGGTTTCCTCAGTTATTCCATGAACCTGTAAGGGAGTACATGTAGTGGCATTTCCTCCATTTATTGAAGCCTCCCAACTTTATATTGACTTCAGCATTGGGAGGAGGGATGAAAGATGTAATCATTTTTCTGTCACGGTTGCATTATTTGTTATCGATCACTAATAGAGTTAGTGGATTTCCAGTCAGGAAGATGATTGAATGGCTCTGGTGGAAATTCACTTTTACCTAGCACTGTGTAAAAAATCGGTTAGTCTAGGAATGTACATAAATAAGCTCCTCCTGGAGCCCATTTCTTTGTTTTCATTTTTAGGATAGTGTGCTTGTCAGATTTTATTTATTAGCAAGATGTCTTTTGAGAATGACTCCATAGCCCAACAACTAAGTCACTGGAACTGTGCGTTCTTGGCATCTCACAGGGAGAATGCCATCACCTATGGAGCCAAATGTTATCATATTAAGTTGTCAAGGGCTGCAGGTCACAACCATGAGCACAAAGAAACACTTGGAGCGGTCTAATATGGACTCAAATCAAGTGAGCGAGCAAGATTAGCTTTCAACGGAGGAGATTCCATTCCAAGTTCAGATTAGCGACTCATGGGATTTTGGGAGTCTAAAATTGCGTGAAGTATAGCACCAGAGAAAAGTGGCCGAAGTCCTAAAGAGGATCTCAGTCATTCGATTCTAGAGGCCATGCGTCGTCAAATGCTTAACTCCAGAGGATTTGCTTGGGGAAAATAAAATTTGAAGTTTGAAAAGTCCGAAGCCCAAATCGCAAAGCAGATCTCGGTTGTCGATTCAAAAAAGGGAAGATTTGATCCATTGATCTAAAGAGGGAATATTTGAGTTGATGATTGTAAATCCTTTCCCAAGATCACAATATCGATGACCACAGTCCATTGCGGGTACATGACGTGCTCAGGCGATAATATTCTTGATCGGTCATGCAATTGAAACCATGGTTTGGCAAAAGTAACACGTGGCAAAAGGTGGTGGATTGTGGGCTCAAGAGCAGTGTGAACCCAAACCACCTTTGAGTGGCCCCACAATCATGCGTTTATATGGCGTTCTATCCGAGAGAAGTGTGTGGCCTCCCCCTTGGCATTAAGCTGTGTTTCAATCATGATACAGACAGTTCATGAAAGTGAGGTGATAATTTAGACGTGGTCTCACTGCATAAATGGAAATCTAGAAAGGAATGGCAGAGAAGAGATTGCCTCTGATAGGAGAAGGCATGCACAAAGGAGACTACATGTGCAGTCTGACCAAGAAGACATGTATGGAATTGGACGAGAAGCTCGAGCACGCCTCTACTGGTAGTGGTGAATATGTTTTGAGTATATAGGAGTCATTTTTATATTTTGTAATGGTCGATGGTTGAGATAGGCTCCCGTATTGTAAAGTTCTAATGAAGCTCTGGTTCTTCTATTTATGTAACTATTTTTGAGACTTCTTGATTAATGAAAGTCAGCTTCGTTTCCATTTCTCTGTAATAGCTATGTTAGAAAACTCGAGCATGGATGATCCCGTTGAGGGTAGTTATGTCATTTTGGTGTAGGTTTGATCATAGTGGCATCACGACCAATTTTAATCAGTTTCTTGTGTTGTCATTTCCCTCTTACATTGGATGGCTCGAGCATGGAAGATCTAGTCGAGTTGTTGCAGTTGCAGGGTGATGAAGGTTTGATCATCATGCTACTGTAACTGTTTTTCTTGCACCATATTTCAGTGTCTGAATCTTGATCTCAATATTTCTCTTGAGTATTGAGTTTTCACTCTTCGACCTGCTGGAAGGCCTGATGCCCATAGTAGTCTCATTCATCCTTCTCGCTAAGTATTTCCTCTACTCATACTTAAGATCAACTTAATGACTAAAGTTAAATAAATACCTCACCTATTCGTGTGTGCTAGTCCCTGTTTTCTGAGTTAAAATGAGATGGTCTTGAGTCTGCGCCCATTCACCTCGTATAAAACCAACTTGTGACATATAAAATGTGATGGGTATTGGGCTTACCCTCTCTACAATCAGAGGGTGACTTCTAGTGCTAACAGTCTCAAAGGCACAAATCCAATCAAAGCTAAATGGATTGAGGTTGAAAGGGTGAGGGAACTATAACCTCATCTACAGATTGAGTGAAATAGTATTTTGGAGGTCCAAAAGCTTCCCAATGGGGAGGAGTGATTCAAGGGATCAAAAAAATTCTCAAAAATAAAAGTGTTTGAAATTTCTCGAAAATGGTTTCATTGTGTAGAAAATCACCATTCACGTGCCAAATAGAATTCGCGTGCACCATTTCTAAATTATACACCCATAATTAGCATGCAAAAGTTCTACATGTGCAACTCCCAAAACATAGCGCATGCATCGCACACCCATATCTAGTGCGCACAAATTTTGTGTTCCACGCCAATATCTAGTGAGCACAATTTTTGTGTCACACACCAATATTCTACATGAATTGCAAGCTATGCACCACAAAACACCAAGGTTCATTGCACTCACAATGCGCACCAATACTCCCTTAGCACCACCAATTCTACTTTTGTGTGGTGTGAATATTTAACATGCACACACCACGCACTAACATGTGCACCAACAAATTTGCATTGTGCTCTACCAACACTAAGTGTGCACGCCTTGCGCACCAATATTATGTGTGTTCCACAAGCTCTACACTGTGTGATGCAAAAATTCTAGTGCGCTCACACGTGCACTAATATCACGCATGCACCACCAATTCTGCACCATGCAATACCAAATTTTAATGTGCATACCCCATGAACCATTATATTTCGTGCATCACCAACTCTGCACCGTGCAACGCCAAATTTTAGGGCACACATCCACGCATTATTATTTTTCCATTCATCACCAAATCTGCATCGTGTAATGCCAAATTTTAGTGCGCACACCCATGCTGCATTATTTTTTCGTGCACTATTATTTTTACCCACATCACCAACTCTGCATAGAGAAGCGCCAAATTTTAGTGTGCACACCCATGCACAATCATTTTTCTATGCATCACCAGATTTGCACTGCACAACACCAAATTTTAGTGCACACATCCATGTACTATTATTTTTTCACACATCACCAACTCTGCACCGTGCATCGCTAAATTTTAGTGTGCACACCCACATGCCATTATTTTTCTGCGCAACACCAAATTTTAGCATGCACATCCACGCACCATTATTTTTCTATGCTTAGTTGATTTTTCCATAATTATGACTCGTGAAATTCATATTCATCTATGGCCCATAAAATTTTGGTGTGGAATGAGAAGCTATGTAGTTAAACTTCACACAGAAATTTTTTATCATGTAAACCCAATTTGATCTTTACATAAGAATTTTGACCTTTTCCCATCGAAATCCTCCATAATTTCATTGCGGAAATTGGGGATTTTGCCTAATTTCGCCCAATTTTGTTCGAGGTTCCATGGTCACTCTGTAAATAAAAATTTCGGCCATCTATAGGCCTGATTTTTCCCATTAGAAATTGAAATTGTTTATTTTTAATTTATGGGCTCTATTCTACACATTACCCATGAGATTTCCCTCAATTTTACTGCAATAATTTAATCAAACAAGTTGTAGACATACTCCAGAAATTAATTCTTTATGAATTTCCGCTGCAACATTCTGCTAACTCGGCCCATCCAGGCTCAGTGTTGAAAATTTGGCTCTGATACCACTTTGTAATGTCCCCATTACCAACAACTAAACAAAACTTCTTTGATACCACATTGTAGCATTCCCAACCACCTATTGGGCTATGCCACTTAAAAATTTGAACTCTGATGCTAATTTAAATCATAAAATACTCTACAAATGCACATATTCATACAAAATAATAACTAAATATGCATGCATTGTATGCATGAAAAACTTGTGAAAAAAAATTCATAAATATTAATGCAACACTTGAGTTAACACACAATTAAATTACTAAAATGTTCTACATATGAATAGAGTTGAGTGAAATAAAAATAATAATTTATAAACACCATTATCATAGATATTCCATAGTAGAAGACACATGATTATACACACAGTAAATAAAATAAGCACATGAAAGACACTTATCTCATGAAATAAACACCAACTACATGCATACCTTCCACGTTCCTCCCAACCATAGGCCACACTACTCGTAATATTACAAGTGGGTCACCCCCGAGCTGGGGATAAACCCTACCAGGGCATAGGAAATCCTAAGCCAGTCCGAGGTATGATAATTTGCAGAATTGCTCAGTCAAAGGTGCCCAATTGTTGCAACTAGCCTATAGTCTTTAGTTCCCCACATGCTTGTCCCACCCCAGGAAGTGTGCCCCTTCTCTACTTAATAGTCCCTTGGTTTCCCTACCTCCCTTCTTGGGATTAAGAAATAGGTCAGATAGGACATCTTAGAGCCCTGTATCTATTTTCCAGCACACCAGGGGACAATTCCGAGTATTTTCTCACCCAGAGAAACTACTCACAGGCCTGAAAACCACTTCTTCGACCACTTACCTGACAACTTGCCTCTTCAATCTATAGAATAATAAATTATAGGTACCGATGGTATCATCAATGAGTGGATGGTAAAAAATCATGACTAAATGATGAAATCCCCCCCAAATACACTAGGTCTCTCTCTCTCTTATATATGCATGTGCCTTTTATGACACATGCCACTCAAGGAACTCCCTTATCCCCCACTTTTGAAACTTAAGATATATTGATATCCATACTTTATACTTTAAGGAATATTAATATAATATTCCTTTGGGATTAAG
>JZKD02S1758615.1:67467-83743 GCA_000966675.3 Picea glauca | reverse complement strand
GGGAGATAAGCCCTCATGACATTGGAAGCCATGAATAATGGTCAAGAAGCCCCTATTTTTTTACAAGTCATTAATGAAAGGGTAAAGTGGTTGTAAAAATAAATCCCTAAAGTAAAGAAAGAGGTTACTTAGAAAAAGTATAGATACACCTCTAGGAGTCTCTCATAAGCACATTCAAACACAATTTTACTGATTATCTATCTTGTGAATAAATTTGGTCTGTTGGTGAATCTAAGTTTGAATATGAGGTAGCAAGTCTGAGGTTGCAAAGAAAGGTCGAAGGGGAAAAATATGAAGTGATATAACTATATTTTAGAGGTTATTCATGGGTCATAGTGGAGAAAGAAGCAGACATCCATGGGTCATAGTGGAGAAAGTAGCAGACATACATGGGTCACAACGGAGAAATTAGGAGAAAGTAGCAGACATCTGCAGGTCACAGTGGAGAAAGTAGCCAACATCCATGGGTCACAGTGGAGAATGTAGAATATGATTTTGAAAAATCTTGAATAAGGTGCCATCTTGTTGATTCTAAAGTTTGTTAGAAAAATAGAATCATGGATAAATAAAATAAAACAATTGCGGAAATAAAACACAAAATATACACAATATAATAGAGACACAAATATACATGATTCACCCAGTGTGGGCTACTTCCGCCAGAGAAATTTCCAGGTCCTTCCTTTATTATTATCCAGCAAATGAAGGGATACAACCTACAACACACCCAATGTAACTTCCTCTTCTTTCTCTCACAATCTCCTCTCTCGAAATACAATATTTGCAATAATACACAACCACAATACAATCCCCTCATAAAAGAGGGTTTCCTTCTAGGGAAAAAAAAACCTAACATAACTTTTATCGTCAGATCTACGACCTTATAATGAATGATCCAGATTGACTACGAAATTACAATATTTGAATTGTGTATCATGCAGGTTTTTTGATCTTCATGTGAATTAGGAAGATAATCAGGCTCCACAACCAACAATCACCCACTTGGAGACCAATAACAACAACTCCATTGTTGTTGTACATGCAGAACTATGATCCACCTTGGAATTGGAAAATCTCTCATCTTCACCTTCATGCTTGAAGACCAACTGAAACTGAGCAAGAACATACTTTCTCCCTAGTTACTACCTTGTTAATATGTATGCAATATTATGGATAGTATGTATCATTTCCAACTTCAAATGTCCATATTCCAAGACATATCATATGAAATGGTACCTGAGATGTATATGCTTAGCCTTCAAATGGAAGACTAATTTATTTGTAGATGAATGGAACTCACGTTGTCATAGTACAACCTCCATAAACCTCTATAACCAAATCATCTATTTACTAGCCTCTGTAGCAACAACATACTCTGCTTCCATAAACCTCTTCTTTCCCAATTCCTCCATAAACCTCTATAACCAAATCATGTCTTTACTAGCCTCTGTAGCAACAACATACTTTGCTTCCATTGTTGAAAGTGAAACAACCTTTTGCAGTTTCAAAATCCAATTTGTTGTTGTTCCACCTACAATAAAAACATACCCTGTGGTGCTCCTCCTTCTATCTTTATCACCCGCCATATATGAATCAACATATCCCTATAGAACAATTTATGGACCTATAAAACATAATACATAAGTATAATTACCTCTCAAATACCTAATAATCCACTTTACTACCTCCCAATGTTCTTTACCTGGATTGTTCATATACATGCTCACAACTTCCACTGTACATTGTGTAATATTTTTTCTTGTGCAAACCATCACATACATCAAGCTGCCAACTGTTGATGAATAAGGGACCTTGGACATGTATTATATCTCCTCCTGTGTCTTGGGACACATTTCCTTAGTTAATTTTAAATGGTTGGACAAAGGTGTACTAAATGGTTTTGTATTCTGCATTCTAAACCTCTCCAACACCTTCTCTATGTACTCACCCTGAGACAATGTCAATTTGTGATTTTTCCTTTCTCTTGTTATTCTCATACCAAGGATTTTCTTTGCAGCACCCAAATCCTTCATCGTAAATGAATTAGCTAATTTCTTATTGAGAACATTTATATCCTACATATTAGACCCTACAACAAGCATGCCATCTACTTACAATGGCAAGATAATATAACTTCCATTTTCTAGCCTTTTAAAATAAACACAGTGATCAGAATGGCATCTACTATAACCTTATTTTGTCATAAACCTGTCAACATCAAATACCACTACCTTGGAGATTTTTTTAGGCCATACAATATATTCTTCAACCTACATACTAAATTCTCCTTTCCTTTTACCTCATACCCCTGTGGTTGTTGCATATAAATCTCTTCCTCCAAATCCCCATGGAGAAAAGTTGTTTTTAAATATAATTGTTCAAGATAAAAAAATTCTACTACCACAAGACTTAAAATAGTCCTAATTGAAGTCATCTTAAAAATATGAGAAAATATTTCATCAAAATATATACCTTTCTTTTGTGCAAACCTCTTTGTAACAAGTCTATCCTTGTACCACTTTTTTCCTCCATCTTCCTCCCCCTTGTAAACCCATTTGTTATTGAATGATTTTTTTCCTATGGGAAACTGAACCAAGTCCCAAGTCTGGTTATTTACCAAGGAGTCAATTTCCTCTTTCATGCCTTTCTCCCACTTCTTTTTAGTTTCTACCTACATTTCCTCTTCATAACTTTCTGGTTCACTAGAATCAGTCAACAATAAATAATATAATGGAGGAGAGTATCATGTAGGGAGTTTACTTAACCTGGTAGATATTTTAACAACACTTGTAGGAGTTTGAGGTACATATTTCTCTTGTTGTTGTACATGATTTTTTGGTACCTTTGGAATTTATTTTCCAGTGATCTCATCAAGCACTGTGTATTCTGGTTTTTCTTTTTCCTATTTCTTTCCCTCCAACTGATCTTTGTGCATGGCCTTCTCATTGAATATGACATATATACTCTTAATGATTTTGTGATTTTCATAATCCCATAAGCGATAATAAAAATCATTAACATTGTATCCAATAAAGGTACACTTCTTGGATTTTTCCTCAATCTTTGTTATATTTTCTTTATCAATATGGACAAATGCTTCACAACCAAAAGTCTTCAAAAATGAATAGTTTACCTTTTTACCTGTCTGTGATTCCTATGGAATTCAACCATCCAAAGAGATTGAAGGTCCTTTGTTTATTAAGAAAACAATAGTATCTACAACATCTTCCCAGAACTGTAATGGCAACCCAGTATGCAATCTCATACTCTTTGCATGCTCCATGATTGTCTTGTTCATATTTTCCGACACACCATTTTCTTGTGGTGTTCCTGGAACTGTCTTCTCTCTAAGAATCCCATGGTATGAAAATTAATCATCAAATTACTTGCTGCAATCTTCACTTCCATTTTCTGATCTGATACACTTCAACCTTTTTCCTGTCTCATTCTCAACCAAAGATTTCCATTTCTTAAAAGTGTAAAAATCATCATATTTTTTTCGAATGTAATAAACCCAAGTTTTTATAGTTGCATCATCAATAAAAGTAACATAATAATGAGAGACACCAAGAGATGATACTTGAGTTGGTCCCCATACATATGTATGTAGAAGATCTAACCTTTCACTCTTCTTTTCTTTTCTAACTCGGAGAAATATGACTATCTTGTGTTTTCCATAAACACAGTGCTCACAAAAATCCAAAACAATTTGTTTAAGATCTGGTAACAAATTTATTTTGTGAAGTATTTTCATCCCCTTCTCACTCATGTGCCCAAGCCTATGATTCCACAATGATGTGTCCACTTATGTAGAAGCTAAAGAGATAGAATAGTCAATATTACCTGTGCGTAAATACAATGTACCTACCTTCTCTCCTTTTTCTATAACCAGTGATTCTTTTGTGACCTTCCACACCTTTACTTTCCAACTGTCCTGTTGAAATTATATTTTTCCTTAGATATGTAACATGTCTTACCCATTTCAAGAACCATTGGTTTCCATTCTTTTTCTTTATTTGTAGCTTACCCATTCCAACAATTTTTCATGGTGCATCATCACCCAAATGAACCTATCCAAAATCACCTTGAACATAATCTAGAAAAAATTTCCTATGGGATGTGGTCTAAAATGAAGCCCCTGAATATACTACCCAAGACTCATAAATATTATCTACATAAATAATAAAATAATCTTGTAGCACATCACCTATTACATTAGCTTCCTGATTTTTCTCCTATTTTCCATATCTTTGTTTCTTTGGAGCTCTGTAGTCTTTATTCAAATGTCCTTTCTTCCCACAATTCCAACACTCTATATTTCCCAATCTGGATTTGGATCTTCCATTTCTATAATTCCCATGGTTTCCTAATCTCTTTCCTCTATCCTTTTGTCTTCCCCTGTTCTCCACGGTCAACGCATTACCTGATGTCTCACCTATGATTTTTTGTCACATTTCCTCGCTAAGGATAACACCACCAACACCATCAAAATTTAGAGTGTTTAAACTAGAGATAGAGTTACTTAAAGCCATGAACAAGCCATTCCAACTTTCTGGCAATGAGCAAATGATTAGAAGATCCTTGACCTCATCATTAAAGTCCACTTTTACATAACTTAGTTGATTAGTAACCATATTAAATTAATTTAAATGATTTGCAACAGACCCACCTTATGACATATTCATATTAAATAATCACTTCATTAAAAATACCGTATTGGATGTTGAGGTTTTTTCATACAATTTATCCAATGCATCCATCAACTCCTTCATTTTCTTTTCTTTTGAAATATTGAAATCCATTGATGCTTCTAGGATTAGCCATATTGTTCCTAGTGCCTTTCTCTAAATAACCTCCCATTCTTTGCCCTTCATGCCCATTGACCTCTTTGTTATTTCTCCCAATGGTAGGAATAGATCCTTCTGATATAAATAATCTTCCATATGCATCTTCCATAACTGGTTGTTTTGGCCGTTAAATTTCTCGACCCTAAATTTTCCATCTTTGGCCATTGCTCCCACTTGAACCAAGAACCCTATTTTCCTGGGAGTTACCTTTCTCTATGATACCAGTTGTTAGAAAAATAGTATCGCAGAAAAATAAAATAAAACAAATGCATAAATAAAACATAGAATATATACAATACAATAGAGACACAGATATATGTGGTTCACCCAGTGTGGGCTACGTCCACCAGATAAATTGTCAGGTCCTTCATTTATTATTATCCAACAAATGAATGGATACAACCTACAACACACCCGTTGTAGCTTCCTCTTATTTCTCTCATAGTCTCCTCTCTCATAATACAATATTCACAATAATACACAACTGCAATACAATTCCCTCATAAAAGAGGGTTTCCTTCTAGGGAAAAAGACCCTAACATAACTTCTACCATTAGATGCGAACTTATAATGAATGGCCCAGATTGTGTATCCTACAGTTTCTTTGAGCTGCATATGAATTTTGTATCTTGTAGTTTCTTTCAACTTCATATGAATTATGTATCCTCTAGTTTCTTTGACCTGCATATGAATTAGGAAGATAATCAGGCTCCACAACCAACAAACTTGAGGAAGACTTGTTGGTTTGAGATGATATGCACCAAGTCCTCTTCATGAGTAAAGGTATGTTTTACATGTGTTTTTTTTAGGCTTGTTTCATGGATGGTATGGGACATGCTTAAGGCATATCTTGGAACCCTTGTGGTACATGGTACATGGTTTCATATGGTTGAGGTTATATTGATACATGATTGACACATATTATTGGTACTTGGTACATGGATGTTATGGTTCATTGTTAGAGGAACATCTTTCTATTGGCATATGTATGAGGCACATTTCTTGGTACTTTGTTGAGCCACTTCATTGTTGATATCTTATGGTACATGGTGTATAACATGATGGGGACATATCATGAGTGATGTTGGTACATTATTCAAGCACATGGTTTGAGGTATATCTTGGATGCATATCTTGGTGATGTTGGTACATTTTGAGACACAAGGTTGATATGGTACATGGTTGGGAATGAGTAATAGGTGCACCCCAACCTCTTACTTATACTTTTCCTTCTAATTCTTTGTTGAGTTAGGTTAACTCCCAGGGTTAATCTTCTATTCTTCTGTTGAGTTATCTATTACTCCTTTATCATTTCCCTTTCTTAAGTCAACTTAAAAATATAACTTTTAGTTTCTTGACTTTCCCCCCTTCAGTGTGAGACTATGACCTAGTGGGGGTGCCCAGGCCACTGAGTCTCCTCATCACCTCTCTAAGAGGTGGGGGACATTACATGGGAGCTTGCACCAGGGCATAAGTCTGTTAAGCGGGTCACCAACGTAACTGATCCACCCTCTCTATCCCTGCCCCTTCCTATATTGATCTCGTGACATTGGATTTCATCACCAACTAGTGGTTTCATTGTGGGAAGTTTTGTTTGATTATTTGCTTTTTAGATTCATAGCACGTGTTGTTTTTTTTACTTAGTGGACCTTAGGTCGAGTTAGTGTTAATGGCATCAAATCCTAGGAGTACCAATGGAATAACCCCTTGTCCTGGGGAAACTTTCACCTTTCCTTCTTCTGGAAACATTGGTACTCCGTACATTGCCACACCGAGTCTTCCGAGACTCACCATCGGATTACTGGTTTGGTTGTTCCCCACTCTGGTGATCTTGAATCTTCCCAATGATTCAGTTGTACCTAATACTTCAGATGTCAGTACACCACCCACACATCAACCTCATGTCAACTTTTCTCCTTCTTCACCCATTAAGTCTCCTTCCCTTTCTCCTTATTCACCTAGTTAAAGCTCTAAAGCAAGTAGCTAGGTTGATAAGAAGAAGAAGAAACAGAAAGAGAAGAAGAAGAAGAAGAACCTGAAAAGGACCAAGCCTCCAACCATATCAGATGTTGGATCCAAGTAACCAACTACTATTAATCGTACTGTGAGTGTTGATGAGGTTGACAAGATTAAAATGAAGAATCTGAAACCCAAATTCCCTTGCAGTCTTTGTAAGGGTGACCAATTTCTGAGGGATTGCCCTGGTCTTACCAAGGTCTTAGAAATGTGGTCCTCCACATCATCGGCCTCTGTTAGACATGTTTTTGGTGCCTCGTCAAATAGTGATGTTAAGGTTGGTAAGAAGAAGACAATTGTCAAATTTCCATGTATGTTATGCGAAGGTGATCATTATTCTCACCTTTGTCCTCGTATGGACGAGGCTTCTACTCTTTTGGAAAATCTTCAAATCCCAACTAGTTATCATAATATTTTCCCCAACCAATCATTAGTTGATGGAATGGTCAATCTGGTTCCATCCCTGATTAGTCCGGTTGATCAGGTGGTCAATCTAGTTTCATCCTCATTTGAAACACTAACCAAAGTAGTTGATCTATTTACGTCGTCTATTGGCCCCATTTTTCATCTGAAAAGTGAAACCCAAGTAATTGATCTAGTCCCATCATTGGTTAGCCACACCCTTCATCTGAAGAGTGCCAATGTGGTCAATCCCACTCCTCCTCTGACGAGTGCCAAAGTGGTTGCTCCAGTCCCTTCATCGGTCAATCTAGTTGATCATGTCGTCAATATGGTCACGTCCTTAGTTGAACCAGTTGAAAAAGTGGTTGATCTGATCCCATATTCAGTTGATCCCTCTCTCCCATTAGAGAGTGCAACCCAAGCGGTCAATCTGTTTCCACCTGGAAACCCCATTCTCCCCTTGGAGAATGAAACCCAAGTGGTCGATTTGATGTCGTTATCAATCGATCCTACTCTCTCTCTAGAGAGTAAACCCTATTCTTCCCACAGTTTTCTCGTTGATACAAAATCTACCATGTTGGGGGGCATTCCCCCTTCTCCTGCGAAACCCCCTCCAAATAATGAGGCCATCCTTTCTGATTGGGGTGTGCTAATTGGATGCCATATTCCCTCTCACATTCCTTTCAAGATTACAGTACATATTTGTGGTCAAGACGTTCCTCATTAGTTGATATATGAAGGTTCATCCATTAGTATTTTGTCTTATATTGCTTGGAAAGATTTGGTTTATCCTCAGCTTGTGTCAATTACACAGACTCCGTTCACTTTTAACAGAAGAACTAGTCACCCTTTAGGAGTCCTTCCTTAGTTTCCTATAACTTTGGGAGGGAAAACTATCTTTATTGATGTTATGGTAGTCCAGGACCCCTTGGATTTTGATTTACACCTTGGGTGAGATTATGTCTATGCCATGAAAGCTATTGTGTACACTCTTTTTCGTGTGATATATTTCCATCACGATGGAAGAATAGTGACTATTGATCAACTTTCATGCATTGGTCCTGACTTGATTACCAACCCAATGACCTCCCTAAATGGTTCTTATATGTATTCGGTATCACCCCTGCCACAGGTAAATTATGTGGTGTTGTCTTCCATGACTTCATATTTCGATGACTTAGATCAAGTAGTTGACATGGTGATCTCTTTGGTATGGATTTTGGAGCCTGATCTCCTTACCCCTATCACGAACCTCGACATGTGTTCCTTCCAGAGTGTTTTCCTTCTGTCCAGTGAAGATCTCTTGGAAGCCATGACTGAGTTTTATCCCTTGACATGGTTTCCTTCTAGAGAATTATCCTCTTGGAAGCCATAATCAAGCAGAAGCTACGAGCATAGTTTTAGTGCTTCTCTATGGCAATCTTGTTAAAAAATGAAACAAAGGTTATGATCATGGTTTTCTGATTTCAATCTCGTTAAAAAATGAAACAAAATCTATGAGCATAGATTTCCTCTTTGTGGCAAGCTCATTTAAAAATGAAACAGAGGTCACGAGCATAGTTTTACTTTTTTGTGGAAAGCCCATTAAAAAATGAAACATAAATATGGGGATTGAACCCAAATCCATGAGCATAGTTCTTTTCATATGTCAAGCTCGTTAAAAAATGAAACAAACACCTCTCCCGTCAATTCAATTCTTTCGTCAGGTCTCGCATTTGAACCTTAATTTCATCCACCCTTGTCCTTTTTCTCCATCTAGTACAAAAATTCGATGAATGAATTGAAGCTTGGGGGGCATGTCTCCAGCCTTTGATTCTCATTCTAGAGTTATGTCGCTATCTTTTCCAGCTAGGGGCAGAGTACCAACCATCCATGGGTATCCCGTATCCCTACCTATGGAAATTACGTTGGGAATTTACAAGCATAGTTTAATTTTGTTTCAAGCTTGTTTAAAAATAAAACCAATACTAAGCTTAGTATTTTTTCTTTCTCGTACTCATAAATCAATGAGAATGCAACTGAGTATAATTTTTTCATCTTTTCGTACTCGTCATGGTAACATGAAAAGTGAAACTCATGGAGTATCCTTTAAGCTCTTTTCACACTCCATAAAAATAAAAAGATTGTCGAGCAACCTTGTTTTTTTCACACTCGTAAAAGTATTTGAAGAAAATGTTTGATGGGCAATAGTTTGTCACTTTTTTAGTCTCATTAAACTAATTTACAAAAAAAGAACTGAGAGAGTTCTCTTTAAATGTTTTTCAGACTCTCTAAATATGAAAAACCTCTGATCTTTCTCTCTTTGGGTTCTTTAAAAAAACATCGAAAGACCAATATGGGACCGAACCACTCCTTGTTAGGGTTCATTAAATACACTCCAAGGGACTCATCCGAAGGATGAGATTACATCAACAAGCATATGTTATCCTACTTAATCTTGCGTA
This sequence comes from Picea glauca, assembly GCA_000966675.3. Lineage (NCBI taxonomy): Eukaryota > Viridiplantae > Streptophyta > Pinopsida > Pinales > Pinaceae > Picea > Picea glauca. Next base: position 74,034 of record JZKD02S1758615.1, on the reverse strand, counting down.
AAAATAAAGTGGTACTTTCCAGAAATGGTGGGGGAAAATTTGGGAAAAAAATGTTTCTTTGTATTTGTGTTAGTGGCAGTAATAATCGCTCTTGCATTTGACACCCCCTTCATCATTTAAACCCGGGTTGGGAAATCCATTTGTCTCTTGTTTGACTTTATTCAAGTTCATATCTTGGTTCATCTTTGATTCATTGCTGCCAAGACCATTGTCGTGTCATTCATATGTTCAAGAGAAGTCCAACCTTGCACAATCCCTCTATTGAGTCGGCCATATACAATTATCAATTCCTACCATGCCTACCTTCCCTATGTTAGTTTCAAATCATTTTCATACTTTGATCTACCCTAAGTCTGTTACTTATTTCATGCCATTGATGGGGGACATATCAAGGCCATCCTGTGATGAGTCTTTTCCTCTCGACTTCAACTCATCATCCAGAAACAAGACTTAGAAATCATTTAGTACCTTAAAACTTGCATGCCTCAATGGAAGGTTCATTTGCTTTCAACAGTGGATTCACATCATTGGTCCCTGATCGAGAGATTTCATCGAGTGTTTGACTTCAACTCATTTATTCACATTCGATGGATTGTACTGAAGTACCTTGGGAGTCATTGACATTAATGGTGATTTTCCTCACACTTGTTAATGGTTTTCATCAATGACCGCTAATCAAGTGGTTTCTACCATGTTCGACTTCAGCACTTGTAATCACATGGTTAGATTCGTGCTTATGGACAATGGGATTGAAGATATTGGATCTCACCATTTTGGTCCAGGTTGTGATGGAGTATTTATGATTTGTATTGACACATAGATCCACTTTGTATTTCTCGTGGCTATGTCTGGTTTTGAGTTTTATAGAACATAGATCCACAGTGTATTCTTGGTGGCTATGTAGAATCTTGATGACATGGATTCACAGTGTATGAATTGTGGCCATGACTGACATTCATGATTTAAGTCACTTGTAGTCTGAACATGGGAATTCCTACCTCAAAAATGGTATAATATTGTGCAGATGCTTGGTTGTTTGCAGGTTCCTGATTGGTGCACTCCTTGTTCCCAACACACACACGCAGTTTACAAAGTATTTTGGCTGTCACGAGTTCTAGCCTCATACTTTTGGGGGCATTCTGTTACACATTATTTTGGTCACCCTGGTGATGTTTCTACAAGCATGTGTTCAGGCTCTCAAAAGGATCTTTTGCATGAGAAAATTAATTGGTTTCTCCCTCTACAAAACTTGTTTTTAGAAGGACGTCACAGGCTAAGAGTAATACACAGTGCATAAATGCTTGATTTCTGCAGACTGTCCTTAACCTAGTTTGCAGAATTTTTGAAGGCTTCTCTATAGACAAGGTGCGGTGGTATTTTAAGACTAAGAAAATGGATGAAGTTCATGAAGGTTCTAGAAGGGAATATTCTAGAATATGAGGTGGCATCTGTATGGTTGGGATCCTACTAGCTTCTCTGATTTGGTGGGATCATCCTAATCTTTGTAACCATCTCTCTTTCTCCTATATAATGATGGATTTCTCATGGAAAAGGTTAAGCAAAAATAAAGCAAGATCAAGTAAGGAATTTATGAAGAAATAGGCTGAATATTGTGTGAGGAACTCTATTTCAATTGATGCTTGAGATATCCATTATTTCATCAAGCTATTGTGGGTCATCTTCATACAAGTTTGAAGCAAGTGTGTGTTGGAGCAAAGGGCCACTAAAAGGGAACCTTGCAACATTAAGGAGATTCGGTTGTATCTTCCACTTTTACTTAATATAATACAATGGCATGTTTCTTTCCCATAAAATCATTCTCTTCTTATTACATTACTCCTTGATCACATGTATAGGTTTTCATTGAACACACTATTTTTTCTTTCACTTTGGTTGGTTTGTGTTCCATTGCAGGATTAGTAGCACAAGAGCATTGGAGTGAAGTAGGAACAACAAAGACATAAGGAAGCGATATTCAAAGGTATGTCACTCATCTCTTCTTTGATAGTAAATTCAATGATTAAACTTAGAGAAAGCACCATGTCCTGTCTCATTTTGTTCTATATCTAGGTGTATCTAGGGATATCAATTTATGTCCGCATTCACCAATTTATCCAACAAAAATCTAATAGAAATAGTGAAATATATGCTATTCCTATGCATAGAAAGAACTGTTGGACTAACAAGCGGATGCAGGATCCTAGAAAGATATTTTTATAGATACACCACTGTGATCCCAGTGTGTAGTACCAAAAAGGTTGGGGATCGTTCAAGAGAAAGAGAGGATTAGCTCTTTGTTATAATTGTAGAAGACCATAATATCTTGCTAAGGAATGCCTTGGTCGAGATCCCATTTTCCTTTGTTTTAAGTCTACTGGACATGAAGTTTTAGATTTCCCTAGAATGATTGCTAAAGTTGAAAAGATGAACATGAGACAAGAAGACCATGAGGAAGGTCAAGAGACTAAGAATATGCTCAAGAACCAAAAAGAATCAGATACTATATTACTAAAGATGAAAGAAACATTGAATGATCACAGAGACATCAGTTTATCAAAGATATTAAAAGAGAAAGAGTGCATAGAAACAATAATATGAGACTTCGACATAGACTGTGTATTGGATGTAGAAACACAGGTGAATATTATTGTTATCACTAGAATTTCTTCCGAAAATGGTTACAGGAATCCAGCATCTTCAAACACCCATTAGTTCATCCATGGCCCAGAAAATGCATTTCCAAAGGGCACAAAACTATTCAACTAGTTAAAAAATCAGCATGCACTAAAGATACAAAGGTAGCGCGCACACGTGTGACATTCGAATAACGTCGGAAAAGCGCATATGCACCCGATGCACGACTATGGATGAAAAAAGTTGCGCACACCTTAGAACGACGCATTTGTGATTTTGGTTGGCCTTCCACCCACTTCTGGTTCATCTCCCAAGTCAATTTGACACCCAAATCCAAGCTAAATCTGAGTGGGGGGTTGGTCAAAGACCTAAGGGTGCCCTAAAGATCCCCTTGTTCCCACTAAAGATGGGTTGAATAATGACTTGAAGCTTTGCTATAAAAAGAGACCATGGGTGCACTATATTTTTAAGGAATTCATTTGTATTGTTATGCTTCCTATATTCTCTTGGGGAATCCTTTTTTCTCATCAAGAGCATACAAGCACCATTTCACTTAGCCATTCACATCACCTCTTGAGTGAATGGGCTTTGGATTTCTTCACAATTTCCTTTTAGTTTTCTACTTGTAAGAAGATCTCAATAATTGGGGGTTCAAGAGCCCTCCCTTGGAGGAAGAGGGGACCCATAAGTCTCCCTTTCTCTTTGGTGTTTTCCCACTAATACAACTTATCCATTGGTGGCATGCATGTTTTTTATTTTTTGTTCTATTTCCCTTATGCACTCTAGTTTAGTTTCTTTTATTGTTATTATTTTAGTTCTTTGTTTATTTCTTATGCTTGATGTTTCTAAATCTTGCATTCACTGTTGTCTTGTACAGCTAACCCAACTAGACTTGTAAGCATCCTTATTTTTGCTCATTTAAGTGACGAAAGGGACACAACAATTATGACAGAAATAAGTTGGGAAATTTTGGGAAAGCCTATTATGGTTCCTTAACTAGGAGCATCGACAAAAGAATAAATTGAGGTCATTAAGTTTGCTGAAAACAACACTCCTTTTGCACTTTTGTTAGGAAAGACCTGGATTGAGAGAGATTGGATCTGAAGGAAAGAAGAAGAAGAAGCTATAAAAAAAATAAAAAAATACTTAAAGAATTTCATGGCTAGGAGAATAGTGTGCTTAATCTAAGAATAAGAGGACAAGTCGAAGCAATTGAGGACCAGAGACCTAGTTGTCGAAGTTAAAATAACGCAAGAAGACTTTAAGAACATATCCATGCAGGAGAGTAGAAAACCTACTCCAAAAACAAAAAGAAAAGAAGTATTATCCTCAAATATTGTAAAACATCCTCAGTAGTGCAAATTTACTATGCTAAGAGAAGGAAAGAATCAAAATGGAAAGAGGAATCTAGTGCCTCAGATCATAGGAAAGAAATCAAGGAAGCTCAGCAAGAAGAAAGTAAAGCTAGAAAAATTGTAGGAGGTTCTAGAGAAGATGGAAAGCTTGCAAAACTTGAACCTCGACGGAATAGCAGAATAGGACCGACTGGCACTTCGTCATGGCGAAGTGATATGACCATTGGAGGCATCCCAACCATTAGAATGACGCTCTAGAATGGCTAGAAATGCAGTTATTGCTGGAACGTTCGCCATTGGACCATTGGGACCGCACCATAATGGATAGAATTGCATTGATTGAGGCATTCCTGCCCGTTGGAGGAGTCTGTTATGAAATTTTCTATTTATCCCATTGAGTGTTTCACCGAGAACACTTTTTCCAATTGTGATTATCCGAGCCCAAAAAGAACTAGTTTCTTTCGTGCAATGATTATTGAGAGCTTGCCACCCATTCTGTTACATTGAGTGTTTTCTCACCGACGTGAGATATCTGATCTCGAGCATGCATGTCGGACGACATTAGCGCAGTAGAAAATTTTGTCTAAGAGATCCTAATAGACCTCATGAATGAATAGGTGATGTCCGTAGGTGAACAAGCTTCATCAACGCGAGGATTAGAAGCATCCCCGTCAACTGCACAACGTCGGTCTAGTTGACCCACTGTTGAGAAATGTAGCAAGCATCATGATGACTTGGTGAATGTGAAGCTCATCCCATCAATCCTACCCAACTATATCTCGCCTCTGGCTGGTAAGGTGAGTCATGACAGTGTCTCGAGGGAATTTGACTACATAGTGATCACTACATACCTCCCGAAGGGGATACGACAATAGGAGTCCAGTTGGAAAGGATTATGACGTTGAAGATAAACGACTATAACTTGGGAGACCATAAGAACTATGGAATGATCGCACCATAAAAGTACTTGACCAAGAAATCGGGGAAGAAGTCAAAGATAATCCCCCATCCATGGACCATGGACATCGCGAGGTCCACGATCCTCAATGTGATGAAGTTACCACACTTCAGAAGACACCAGGAGGTTAATGTGTGTGTTAAAATTCTGATGTTGTGCTTCGATGTTGATTACCTATGGTTGGATAGGCACATCAGAGTATATCTGGTGTTGATCCACCTAATCATCAGGTTAAGCATGCAAGGACCAGACCCACAAGACTTTTACCCAGGGAAGGTTGTAGATCATGCCCTGGAATATACAATAAAAGACACCTATGGCGATGTGGAGAAGGGGAAGCAGGGCTATAAGGTATCCTCCATCTAGAATGGCACAGTGCGCCTATCTTACCAGTTGATCACTGGTAAGCTCATCAAGAAGAATAGGCCAACGCAGGTCACGAGGTTTGTCATCGACCTCTTAGGAAAATGCGTTGAAGGGTTGAAAATGAACTAGGTGAGCTACCTCGTAAACCAATTAGAGAAAGATTGTCGCAAAGATCAGGATCAGGGCTATGAGTTTCATTTCAGTTGGTTGTTGATTCTCATCACCTTCACTACTTGGGAGATGTCGGAAGGAGCAACCTTCCCTGAAATTGAGTTGTCCAAACCACTAGTTGTGAAGTTCACTATGCTATGGTATTCGAGCGACATAGCCAAACAATGGTAGTCAAACATGGTGTTCCACACCTATTACTTGTAGCTGAAGAGGGCCATTGAATCCTTCCCTCGCATGATGTCGAATACACTACATCAGTTCATGCCATTTGCAAAGTTCTGCGCAGATAGGAATTTCATATATATCACTGCGTGAAGAGATGAAAGCAAGGAGGAGCTACAGATTATAAGATCATTGAGGAATACATGGAGGAAATCACCAAGGAGTGGCCTAAATAATTCCTTGTACCAGTTGAACAGGAAGAACTGTCCGACCCCGACTTCATCAGAAGTCCTGTAGTCACTCGTGAAGAATATGATGCACCTAGCAGTGGGAAGAAAAAGAAGGAATGTGTATAGGAAATACAAAGTGCATCAGAAGAGACTGCATCAGAATCACCTGAAGGAGGAGGAGATGATAAAGTGAAAAAAGAAGAGAATGAAGGGAAAGAAGGCAATAAAAAGTAGGGCAAAGTAACACCGCCTAAAAATCCCCTTAAAGAGATAGAGACATCGAAGAAAAGAAAGGTTTCCCCAAAGAAAACTACATCGTGGAAGAAGTCAAAATCCAATAAAGCACCATTTCAGACTGTGTTAATAGTGGATGACATCAACCTTATCTGCAAGATACTAGATATATAAAATATGTAGAATAGAAATAAAATGCTAGAAATGGCAGAATAACAGTAAAATATCCAGCATAATCTTCACAATACACAGAAATGATATACGAAACAACAATAGAGAAAGCACTTTGATTTAGAAAGAAATGTTCACACGCCTCTTCGAGGGGGAAACCTCCAGTTGAGAAACGCTCTGTTACAATAATCTCCAAGCTAGGGTTCTCATACCCTCAACCCTTATTTATACTAAATATGTCTATTAAGAGAAGCATCTAGAGGAAGATCCTTCTAGAAGCGGAAGC
>JZKD02S1758604.1:75707-97449 GCA_000966675.3 Picea glauca | reverse complement strand
CTCATGTGTTACATTGCTCTGTAATTTGATTCAATTTAGCTTAGCTATTAAGAACTGTCATCTTCTTATTTAGCTCATAAATTTGAATTGAATGATCTCTTACTATCTTGTATGATCTTGCATATTAATGTACTTGGTTATCTAGAATAGTGTTCTTCATATCCCATTTCAATTACGGTATCTGATTATTGGTTTCTAAAAGCACTGGCTCATTTGGATGCATGATAAGTTGTTCTTCTCATTAAGCCCTTGAGTTATCCCATTGGTCCACATACTTTGCTTATCAATTTCTTAAGTTACCAAGCATTCTTAGCCTACAACCCTAAGGAGTTTCTTGGAGTGATAACAGAAACCACCACAAAATTGGGTATCCAATGGTTCACGGAGACATGTGGTATGAGAATGGCAAAGGTAAGGATGATGTCCAAGTGCACGCCACTCGTCCACAACAATGAAAACCTCTAACTCCTCCACATCTATTTCGAGGCAATAACCTCACCCAAATGATGCAGGCTACTTGTGTGAATGCCCAACGACCTCCATAATCAATAAGAACTATTGGTTAGACACAAAAATATCCTTAAGGGTCAACCTCACCCAAATGATGTAGGCTACTTATGTGAATTCCCAACGGCCTCCATAATATATAACAACTATTGGTTAGAAACAGAAATATCCTTAAGGGTCAATGATCTTATGATGAGATAAGAAACATAATGGTGAGATGCTTTTGATTGTTGGAATTCACACGATACTAAGGGAATTGATTTTTGACTATGAATTAAAAATCATCTCAGCCAAATGGCAGTGAAATCAAGCCATCCACAAACATCGGCTAAGCTCAAATAATGAACCATAGCACACTAAGCATACTATAGTGAATTCACATAATAATTGATTTACAACAATAATTGATTCACAATAAACATTGAGATTTTACCTTAGAAACATTCACAATAACATTGAGATTTTAACCTAGAAACTTAAATGGGTAATTTACAGTAAACATTCATATTTTACTTGAGAAATTCAAATGTGAAAACTAATTTATAATGTTTTGTCAGTTCTCATTTTGACATTTTATGGTTACAATACAACTAGTATCTTTTTATCCCTTCTCTTCTCTCTTCTCCAACAAAATAAAAACAAAATCCCTTTTCGAGACTGAAATTATAAGAATAAATAATGAGAGTTGAGGTAATGGGAAGGCTAGGTGACCTTTCATTTCCCATTCCTTATTTTTTTTATTTTATTTTTTATTTTTAATTTTTAATCTTATTCTACTTTTCATTGCATTCTTTTTTACATAGTTTACTAACCTATTTTGTTATTTTGGATCAATAGAATAGATTTTTTTCATACCTCTTATTACACCATTTTCCACACAATAATTCTAATGATCACTATAATCAAATTCAAGTTTAAAATACCTATAAGAAAGAGTCACCTCCAATTTGACACTATTAACTATAATGATAATATCCTTATATAAACTACCTATTACCATTACCATTACCTTTGCTTTGTTTATGTTGAATTTTATTTAAGAATAACCAAATTTACCATTACTTTTGTTTTGTTTATATTGAATTTTATTAAAGAGTAACCAAAAAATTTGCTTAAAACATATAGATGTTAGTAGAGACTATCTTTGTGCTTTTTTAATAATACAAAATCATTTATAAAAATCATCAATAACAAAGTATATCCTAATTTTTCTTTTTACATTCTTTTATAAAAATCATCAATAACAAAGTATATCCTAATTTTTCTAATTTTTCTTTTTACATATTAGATGAATATAACTAGTTTTTGGTAAATGTAGTTCCTATATAGGATTTTCAGCCTTCCCTGAGAAGAAAATGGGTAATTGAGAGATAATGAAACCTTTGGCGTTTTCAGCCGCGAGTTAGCGGCTGTGCTAGTCTACCATAATATTAAACTCTCACTGGAACTACTTCTCCCATTTATATTATTGTTGAAATTTGCTGTGCTTTGTAAACAAAAGAGTTATCCCGGTATATGTTTTGAAATTTTTAAGTAACAAACAACCATGAAAATCTTTTCCCTAGTTCACACCCTCATCCGCCTTACAACCAGAAAACCGTTGTTCATGACAGCGCCCAATCCGGAGTATACAACGATACTTTCCAAAATGACCGGTCTGGTTCGCATCCAGGTGGGGAATTCTGAGTAAGTCGCAGGTCTGCTCGATGCATAAATTTTGATCCAAATTACAAAACGTGCCCATCAACGGGTTGATGCTATACTAATTCAGCTGTACCCATCAACGGGTTGATACGATACGTACCCATCAAATACGATACGTACCCATCAACGGGTTGATACGATACGTACCCTTCGGCAATCCCAAAACCAAGTGCTTTTTGTCCTAACTGTACACCATTTTTTTATGATACATCTTCATTTTTTCTACGACTTTGCCATTTTGATATCAAACTCGTAAACATGATGACCAATCATATTCCATTTTATTTGGTGTATTTTTCATTTTCTCCATATGATTTTGCCACGATTTTTTATTTTTATTTTGTTTGTATCAAATCTTAAGACAAAGAAAAAAAATCTTGGAAAAGACAAAAGAACAACCCCAAAAGACCAAAAATGCAGATAAATCCGCTTCGCTGGCTCGCTAATAAGCTCAACGAAAAAAATGATAGATGAAATGGTGAGATAGATACTTAGCGATTTGATGCAATTTCAATGTTTCGTGGAGTTGAGAGTAGTTGAACGCTGCGTGCATGAAAGGGAGAGAGGAAAGAGATATGCGCAAATTCAACTGATCCACAACCAACGGCTATTTAGTTATCGGAACTACCACTTCTATTGCCCTGCCCAACCAACATTTTCCATCGTTACGCTATGCTACTTGCATTGCTATCGCTAGATCGCTACACTACGTAACGCTCTTACGTGTTAGGGATAACCCGATCACTTCATTTTTCATTTTTTTTGATGGTTCCTAACGCAAATTTTCATTTTCAATATCTTATTTTGTAATTCAATTTATTGTGTAATAGTGATAAGTCTGATTTGGAATTGCAATATGTGTTTGATGGAGTAACATGCCTATATATATATATATATATATATATATATATATATATATATATATATATAATATTTTTTCTCTAATAGTATTATATTTATTTCTATAATATCATAGTTTATACTTTAACTCCTAGTTTTTAAAAAGTTAATGTTTATAAACTCTCTCAATTTTATTTCAAATCCACATCTAAATTTCTCAAAATTTGTTTTGATAGAATATAATTAATACATACATGTTCGTAACCACATGGGGTTACCTATGTGAGTAAGTTAGAATGATTGCACTCTAAGTCAAAGATGTAGTTGAGTGCATAACTAGTGAAGATAATGAGATAAAGCCAAGTTTGATTGTGAAAGTGGATAAGGTAAATTATAGTGAACTATGCTCAATATTGTATAAATACATATGCCATTTAATGTAATAGAAAAGTAAGTAATTTTCTATGCATTCTCTCTCCCATGGTTTTGCAAATGTTTAATTTGGTATCACAGATTGTATGGGCTTGACTCCCTCATGGGAGAGCACATGAAGATGAGAGTCTAATGATGCAATTCTTTGTAGGCTTAAGCATAGGACTAGGGTAGAGAGTTGTCTGCTTAGTTGTGTAAGAGAGTAGATCTGTTGTTTTGAAAAAAAAAAGTTGTCATACCCCAAGATTAGATTGGAGCGTGCATGCTCCCTCCATGAGCGAACATTTGATTATTTCATGAGTGAAGTTGGGTACTTGGGCATGCGACATGAGCCAGGTACGACTTCACCAAGATGGAATTATGATGCAGGTTGGTGACTTGATCAAAGAGCTGGTTGGGTGGGTGCCCCACAAAGACATAGGCTCTCCACTGAAGAAAAGAAACGAAAGATTCGTGAAGTTGGGTGCAATGAAGGCATGCACACCCAATGAAACAAACAAGAGATGGCTTGACGGATGCGAAACCAATGATGCACACCCATGGGAGATTTGGGTGCCCCATCGGTGGGACAAATCGGCCAAGAAAAGGTGAACGCCCAAAACATGTGATGGATGTCTTGCGATGCGGTTGAGAAAGAAAAAAGACGAAGGCATAATTTGGGTGCGTTTAACTGAAAGTTGATGTCAGCTGGGGAAGACTACGCACTTGGAAGATGAGCGTGCCCCTTGACTAGTCGGGTGAACCCACGAAAGTGGACAAATAACCAAGAGTGCATGCTTGCTTGTGATCGAAGGGACGCACCAATTGTAAGAGTCACGTCGCAAGGAAAGGGAGCATGACTATTTAACCAAGTGCAAGCTTGGAATTTGGAAATTTGGCTAAGGTAGGGAGTTAGGGGACACTTCTTTAGAATCGCAGAATGAGGAGTTTGAGGAAGCGACCATGGAGGGAGACGAGTTCTCGCCGAGGAGCTAAGTAGACCCTTGAGGGTAACTTGGGATTCCTTGGGGAGGAGCCTTTATAGATCTCGGCAAGTCTTTCTCAAGGAAGTTGTTAAGACAAATTGAACGGTGGCAAGGAAGGAAGGGTTGCTCCAAGATGTAGCAAGAAGGAAAAGTCTGAACCGAGCATGCACAAAGACAAAAATGCAGGTATCACAGAGATGAAGTCTGAGGTGGTTCATTCTGTGATGATAAAGGAAGGTTAAATGAAGGAATCTTGCTAAACAATTGTATGGCTTTCACAACTTCTACTTAGCAAAAGCTCCTTATGCAAAATTTCTTTGTGTGGCACGAGGGTTTAGATCGCACACCGTTGTTTGGTTTTGTGTAAAGATGTCTTTTGGGTATTAGGAGGGTTTGGCCGCCCACACATATGTTTCATTTGTAATTGTATGAATGGTTTCTTTTACTTTTGAAACTAAGTATAAGATAACACATACATAACATAAGTAATAAACAAAGTTGTAATGAAGTAAGGCGTAGTTTGAATCAAGTAAGTTATTGTGGTTTTACCAATAAACAAATGATTGTGGTGTTGAAGGGTGACTTGGAGCATCAGGTGATTCTACCGCTCGACCACAGGCTCGCCAGACCTATGAGAGATGGTATCAGAGCCGCATTGATGGACAATTTGGCAAGCTCATTGAGGAGACAGATTGTAGAAATTCAAGAAGGCGAGCAAGGTTAGTTTGGGTGCATTAAACATGGGTGGTTGCAAAGGTAATTATGTGGTGATGGAAGAAGCACCATCACAGAGTTGCAACAACGATCGCAGAAGTGCTTTGAGAAGTCGGTGAGTTGGGTCACCGTCGTGACTTGGATGGCATAATGAGGTTTGGTTGCAAGCCAGATAGTTGAGCATGATTTCCACTGTGACAACTTTGTGCCGTGCACTGTTGATATTGTGCATGGTGTCCTAGTGCAAAGACATTACAGGGTGCCAAGATAACAGACAGGGAAGGAAGGTTTAGTTGAATGCATGGTTTGGATTGTAGTTGGGTACATTTTCCACTGTGCTAACTTTGTGTTGTGCACCATCAAAGAGAATTTGGGTTAGTTCAGTTGCGATTGAGGATCGCAACTTTCAGACGGATGTCAGTTAACAACTTAAGACTTGATGATCGGTTGATGTGCATGGTGTCCTGGTGCTGAGGCACTACAGGGCACAAAGATAACATACAGAGAAATGGAAGATGGGCTTGGGTGGGTGCAGCCATGAGGAAAGTGACTTAGACGGATTTCGAACATCGCAGCTTTTTGGTTGCAAACTTGCGACAACAAGAAGACTCAAACCATGAAGATGCCAAAGAAGTCATGAACAAGTATGTTCGTTCTAAAATTCTTTGCAAAATCTAAGTTGCTGCATTGGGTTCATTGAAGAGAAACATGAATACGTGGCCGAGGACAAGTGCAACCTATTTCCATTGCAGACTTGGGAGAGGTCTAAGTGTTGCGAACTTCGTCGAAGACACAAACAGTTCAGAGAGCTCAGAAGAGGGTATATGCAAATGAAGACTTGGAGAAATCTACTTGGGCGAGTTCCAGAAGAGGGACGTAGGTAGATTTGGTGGCAGAAATGGGTTCGAGTTGAACTGTTGTTGCACTTTCTTATGGAGTGCGTTGAAGGGCTTGTTGTGATGAAAAAGGTAGCAAGACACGTGTTCCGATCGAAGAGTTGGATGAGGTACTTTGGTGCATGAGTGCCTTAGACATATTGGTTGAGTTGTGGGGTGACTTAACCATCGCAACAGAGATCCAAATGTTGAAGTGTTGTGACAGAGGAAAGACATTTCGTTTCAAGAAATGAATGAAGTCAACAAAGAGTCGATCAAGGAGACTGTTGACAAAAAGTCGTGATGAGTTAGACCACATCTTGAGTGGATAGGGTGATGCGCTCCTGCTCATGCTATGGGACATGAGATAGGCAGGGCACTCTCAGTATACTTGCGAATGTGGGATGATGCAGATCATTGGTTGGAGTTGACAGAGGAATTAGATCGAACATGTTTAGACATGGAAGTCTTTGGGTGGATCGTTCCACTTGGAGTCATTTGGAGAGTATGTTGAGACAATTGCAAAGATAGTTACAGACTTATGCGGATCATAATATCGCACAAGAAGGATAAAACAAAGCACGAAGGAAGTAGTTGTTGAGGTGACTATTGGATGTGCAAAACTAGTGCACTTGGAGTGTTTCATGAACAAGTTCCAAAGAGGATGGGAGGTTGATCAATGAATCAAGGCTCATGTTTCCCTTGGGAAGATTCATCAAGTGAACCAAGATGCCATGAGGGGCATGGTTGCAGCAGAGATGAGGTAGACTTGAGCGCCCTACAATCTGTAGGAGAAGCAAAGAAAGCAAATTCAGTTGGTCGTATGGGTGACAGGTGTGTGATGATCTCCTTGAATTTTTTAATATCTTGGTTATGAAATGAATTGGGTGCGATGACGGGTGATAGAGACAACAAATTGCGCATCAGAAAACCAAGGAAGGAACAAATGAAAGGAGGCATGAGGTTCCGTTTCAAGGAAGATAGAAGAGAAAACAAGGAATTCATTCAAGAAATTTGTCAAGAATTTCAATGGGCAAGATGCGTGACAAGTGATATGAGAGCTTTTTCCAGTGGTATGGGACATTGGATTGCTGGTGGTATCGGACATCAGGTGCCTGAACGTTCTTGGGGAGATTGGCTAGTGCATATTGACTCAGGGTTGTTGATTGGAAGATGTATTGGCATGAATGTAGCTTCGTTAGAAGCAGGTGCAGAATCCTTTGGGTGGTTCCTTCGACTTGAGTAATTTGGGTAGAGTTGGATTGGCAGGAGATTTTCATTTGGAACAACATCGTAAACATACAAGGAGAGAAGCATCCTTGGTTGCACAAGTAGATAGGTAGATGAATTGAACAGAAAATGCAAACCGAAGTCTGAGTAGGAATGCGAAACGTAGACTGAAGCCTGAGTAGGGATGTAATAGATTGAGTTAGGGAGTCCAAACACTTGGGAACTGCGAATGGAACTATTCGATGAAGATCAGGCAACAAGGCAAGAGTTGGATAGTCTGGGGAATGGTTGAACCAAAACATCGATGTGATGGAATGCAGAGTACATTTTCGTAGATTTAGCACTAAGTTGGATTAGCTACCCAACTTGCTTAAAATGTTGATCCTAGGATGTGTGTGAAACATGATGGAAGTGGTTGGGTTGGGGAAAGGTTCGTCACGAAAGTTCAATAGATGGTTGTGGTCAGAAGCCAAGACACTTAGATGGAAGCTTGCCGAGGACGACAAGACTTTGAGTGGGGGAGCATGTCATACCCTAGGCTTAGATTGGAGCACGCAAGCTCCCTCCATGAGCTAAGACTTGCGATTCAGACTAGTCAATGAACATTCGGTTATTTCATGAGTGAAGTTGGGTTACTTGGGAGCGTGAGACCATGCCAAGTATGAATTCACAAATATGGAATTACAACGGAGGTTTGTGACTTGACCGAAGAGCTGGTTGGGTGGGTGCCCCACAAGGACATGGGTGCTTCACTGAAGAAACAAATGATTGGTGAAGTTGGGTGCGATGAAGGCATGCACACCCAACGAAATGCAGAAGAGATGGCTTGACGGATGAGAAACCAAGGATGGGTGCCCCATCGGTGAGGTAGGTTGTCCAAGAAAAGGTGAACTCCCAAAACGTGCCACGAACGTCTTGCGATGCGGTTGAGAAAGAAAACGAACGAAGGCATAAGTTGGGCACGTTTAATTGAAAGTTTACATTGAATGGGGAAGACCACGTGCTTGGAAGATGAGCGCACCCCTTGACTAGTCGGTTGAACCCTCGAAAGTGGACAAATAACCAAGAGTGCGTGTCGGCTTGCGATTGAAGGGACACATGAGTTGGAAGAGTCATGTCACAAGGAAAGGAAACGCAACTATTTAACCAAGTGTGAGCTCGGCATTTGGAAATTTGGCTAAGGTAGGGAGTTGGGAGACACTTCTTCAGAATCACAGAGTGAGGAGTCTAAGACAACGACCAAGGAGGGAGATGAGCTATCCCCAAGAAGCTAACTAAACCCTTGAGGGTAACTTGCAATGCCTTGGGGAGGAGCCTTCGCAGATCTGGGCAAGTCTTTCTCAAGGAAGTTGTTAAGACAAATTGAATTGTGGCAAGGAAGGAAGGGTCGCTCCAAGTTGTGGCAAGAAGGCAAAGTATGAACCGAGCAAGGGGACAAACACACAAAGAAGAAAACGTAGGTATCACAAAGATGAAGTCTGAGGTGGTTCATTCTGCGATGACGAAGGAAGGATAAACGAAGGGAGCTTGCTGAAAAACTGTATGACTTTCGCAACTTCTACTTAGCGAAAGCTCCTATGCAAACTTTCTTCGTGTGGCACATGAGTTTAGCTCAGACACTGCTGTTCAATTTTGTGTAAAGATATCTTTTGGGTATTAGGCGGGTTTGGCCGCACACACATATGTTTCATTTGTATTTGTATGAATGGTTTATTTTACTTTTACAACTAAGTATAAGAAAACATTTGTATTTGTATGAATGGTTTCTTTTACTTTTGCAACTAAGTATAAGAAAACATAGACATAACATAAGTAATAAAAAAAGCTGTAATGAAGTAAGGCTTAGTCTGAATCAAGTAAGTTATTAAGGCTTAGTCTGAATCAAGTAAGTTATTGTGGTTTTACCAATAAATGAATGATTGTGGTGCCGCATGGTGACTTGGAGCTTCAGGTGATTCAGCCCGACCACAGGCTGGTAAGGCTGTGACAGAAGCCTTATGAGTGATCTGTGATGGAATTTTGAGCGCTAATGCTGGTTGAGCTTGTTGGAGAAGTCAATGGAATTCTGAGAATACTGTAGATCATGTTGGTCTGAGATCTAAAACCTAGATCATGAAGAGGACACTGGAAGTTTGGGCGAAGAGGAAGCAGCCAAGGGCATGGCTGTGCGAACGAGCTTTGGAAAATTCATGGTGAATAAGCTGCCCCACATACGCCACAATTGACCCAGGGAATGAAGTGTAGGTGCGCCCTCTCGTGGACATTCTTGAGGGTTCAGATACCGCTCAAGCTCTTTACAGCGGAGCTGTCGGAAGATGACAGTTTCAACGCCGCCATTTTCGATCTCACAACGTTCTTCATGTTGCCACTCCAATCGATTTCGGTCCCCATCGCAGATGGAGCTGACCATCGAAGGTCTTTCTCAGGTCGTCCTCGGACCCCAAGGGTGTAATGGAGAAGGGATCACGGACCCGAAGGGTGTAATGTAGAAGGGCTCAATCGGGTACTCGTCTCTGGCAACCATGACGGGTTTCACGGGGACCCGACACCGCCCATGGAGATGACGGGCTCCTACAGGGCGACCCCATCACAAATTTTGTGCAATCCTTAGAAGCGAGGAAGTTCATAGATCCATCTGTGTACAGCTAGTGGAAAACCACTAAGAGATACAGTGGTCGGTCCGACAAGGCCATCCCCGTGGCAAGCACAAGGCTGGGAAAGAAGAAGTTAAATGTCGGATATTCCCTTGGAAAGTCTCTGAAGCGAAGCCACATTACGGCTCTGGTGGAGAGGGAATTGCTTCCAGAGCACTGCGGAGAATGGCTATGCCGTTTATTTGGTACTCACTTCCGATGATGTTATTGTGGAGGGCTTCTATATGAGTTGTGGATTCCATGCTAATCTCTTTCCAAGGAATAATCTTCTTCTGCCATATGCCTGGGTAGGGAACTGGGAAACTCAATGTCCTGGGCAGTCCGCGTGGCCGTTTCATTAGCCCATCTACGGCCTGCGGACTCCTCCAGTGATGGAAACAAATGATGATATGGGCATCAACAGGTCGGCAAACTCTGGAGGGTTCTCAAGAGGGGATCGCTGATATTAGGCACACTAACAAATTGCCCCTTCGATCCTCTAAAAATTTTAATCAAGGCGGTGATGGTATCTGGTTGCCTTGAAAGGTTAAGGCGGCTACCGTGTAAGGTAATGTAAGACAAAATTGTAATCGGTGGTTAATCTTCTGGTTAATCTTCGAGTCTTGAAGGGTCAAGATGGCCACCGATTCACCATTTACATAGGGGCGGTGAAATGATTACATCATGAAACTATAGATCACACAGACATTGTAGAGAATTCAGTGACTGGAACGATGATTTGTAGAATTTTCACATCATTTCCATGAAATCACTAGCCTTAGCTCACGTCGCTGACATAATCCTCTATGGATGGATTCATTCTTTATTCCTTCAAGGTCGTTGATGGCTTTATCGTCCGGCCTCATGGATGTTTCCCCATCACAAAATAAATCTTCGTCCTACTTGCCAAAAACTTGGTGGTTGGAGAGCTGAGCGAGTGTGTTACAACACAGCGCTATGATCGTCAAGTTTGCAAGATGGGAGAAAGGTGTGGGCTCCGTAACTTCGGGGTACGGCGATTGAAGCACCCAGCAAGAAAATGAAATAACACATAAACTCGCGATTCAATTAGACAATCCGAAAGATGATTTGAATAATAAAAACCAGAACAGAGTTTACGAACTCAATAAAAAAAAAAGAAAAAACGCAGAGCACTACTCCAAACACAGAATAACAGATTCTATTCAAAATTCTTTCAAGCTTCTTGTCTGTCACAAAATTACAATTCAACTATGTTATTTAAAAACTAACAAATTGCCCCTTCGATCCTCTAAAAAGTTTAATCAAGGCCGTGATGGTATCTGGTTGCCTTGAAAGGTTAAGGCGGCCACCGTTTAAGGTAATGTAAGACAAAATTGTAATCGATGTTTAATCTTCGAGTCTTGAAGGGTCAAGATAGCCATCGATTCACCATTTACATAGACGCGGTGAAATGATTACATCATGAAACTATGGATGACACAGACATTGTAGAGAATTCAGTGACTGGAACGACGATTTGTAAAATTTTCACATCATTTCCATGAACTCACTAGCCTTAGCTCACTTCGCTGACATAATCCTCTATGGATGGATTCATTCTTGATTCCTTCAAGGCCGCTGATGGCTTTATCGTCCGGCCTCATGGATGTTTCCCCATCACAAAATAAATCTTCGCCCTACTTGCCAAAAACTCATGCAACCAAACAGTATTGGGTGCCTCACCATATTCATTACAGATATTTCCCATTTAGTCTGATCCTCCATTCTATTCCTAAGTATGGTGCCTTTGTCAAGCAATTTCATGGCCACGCTCTCTCTAGTCTCCATATTTACACAACATAAACTAGAAATTGGCACCATGAGCCTCATCTTGGATAAAGAAAATTTAGCACAAAACAATGGTACTAGAAAATAACTAAAACATGCAGTAACACTAGATGCAACTCACTCCCTTCTTAAGTAGATATTCTCAACGAAATCACTATCATTTAAGGGAAAATATCATTGATTTCCCATCAAAAATAGTGTCACTTGAAGTAGCTAAGGATTTGGTATACATAGAATAAGAATCAGTCCTAGAGACTTTTGATTCCCACCACAATGCCAAGTCCTCTAGCTATATGCATCGTCTCATCCTCTCAGACACCGATTGTGAATTTCTCGGAACATGACTTTGAACCAGAACCTTCTTCTCGTCCTCCAGGCCTGATAACACCATTCTTTCTTCCTGAGATAGATGGATTTTCATCCGTTGGTTCTCTTCGATGATATCTCTCACGGAACTTATCTCGGTAGGTGGCTCTTCTATGGCGGCTTCAAGAACCAAGCTTCAACTTAGCTCTTATTCCCATCTTCATCACTTCTAACTTTAGTGGCCTCCACTAAATCCCCGTTCTTCTCGGTCAGTACCTGCTCCCACGGTCGAGTGCCTGCAAATGGGTCACTTCTATTAACCCTAGTTTGCTACTCTGTTAGCTTACTATCACGATGCAAAACCTCACCCAATAAAACTCTCCCTTGTAGAGCAGCTTCCTCATGATCTCCATTCGAACCCATGATCTTTGGCTTTCGTGACTACATCTGTAGCAGTATTGACTCATTCGCCACGGCCTCAGCAACGACCAGATCCTCATCAACGATCCCCTCTTGAGAACCCTCCAGAGTTTGTCGACCTGTTGATGCCCATATCATCATTTGTTGCCATCACTGGAGGAGTCCGCAGGCCGTAGATGGGCTAATGAAACGGCCACGCGGACTCCCCAGGACATTGAGTTTCCCAGTTCCCTACCCAGGCATATGGCAGAAGAAGATTATTCCTTGGAAAGAGATTAGCATGGAATCCACAACTCATATAGAATCCCTCCACAATAACATCATCGGAAGTGAGTACCAAATTTGAAACTGGACTGATTGCTTGTGGGGAGTTGGGGATTTCCTCAGCTGATTGAGTGGTAGCTCAGCCTTAGAGGCAAGCTGGTAAGCTAGGTTACTGTCTGGACTGTGTGTGGCCCCTTTGTGGCTCGGGGGGCTAAGGGGGAAGCAGAGTACCCCTAGCGATTGGCTGGGAGGTACCGGTGTAGTCTCTACGGTCGACGAGCAGGAGCAGCACCGGCGCGGGTCAACATTCGAAGCGGGAAAAAGGGAAAAAACATCGACCTCCTTGATGGGTGATGGCAAGATGCATAGAACAGATGGCATGGCGAGGATTCCTTGAATCTGAGATAAGTACATTTTATCTTTTGAACAGTCTCTCCATTTCTTTTTCAATTCTGTTTCCAAAATTTCTATTAAATTCTGCATAGTTCATTCATATTTGAGTTTAGATGTTTGCTTCCACTCGATTTATATTTTCTTACCTTCCGATTTATGAGTTTAATTTCGTAGTACTGCAATGACTTGCGTCGTTTACTATTCCTATCAGTGTTCTTGAATACCTCTATTTAGTCGAATAAATTGCTTGGTGTTAAATAACCATTAATTCATTTTATGAATCGTGGGTTTTGTCGCCATCCCGAGTAAATTAATTTCAGATCCATGGGTTCTATTACCTTCAATAAAAACCGTCCATCCTTGAAAAAAAAACCCTCTTTCATTGACATTACTGTTCTCATTTTGCTGTGTGGATAGATTCATTTAGAATTGATGAAATACTGGAAAACCTTCACGAAGCACACTGAACAGTCATCATGACACCCTCCCCTGTAGATAAGTTACTCTATCTATAAGTTCGTTCGGCCTTATCGTTCAGTGCTTTATTTATCTGTATAGCCGGTATCTCTATTGTTGTTATGGAAAGAGTTTGGTATAACCATATATTTTAGTTTCGAACAAAATTGCAAGAGTTCTGTTGAGAATCCCATGCATGGTGTTATGCGTTTATTAGCGAGGAGTCTTTTATTCTATTTTTATTTATTCACCGTCATCAGATATGTATTTTTAGTGACAGCCGATTCTTATTCTTTAATGGGCAGATTGGATTGGTCTCCTAACCCTTAATTCCAACCTCCCCGAACCTCGAACTCCCCTTGCAGCCATGCGATTTTAAATCGACGGTTGATTACTGATAACCCTAACTCCTTCTTCACGTACACAGGCGTGATTCCGTACCCTCAGAATGTTTCCACCTGCCCCGGATAGCTGGATTCCTCTCGGATTAAATTCCCCACCTCCCTACCTGTAGGCTCACACAACGAAGCACCGCCTTCGTGCCTTTTAAATTTTGGGCGCAGTCAAGTCCAGGTCGCCCGTCCTAGCATTTTGCTGACCTTGGGAGCACGTTGACGCTTTTTATTCCTTACCATTCATTTCCCATGCCTTGGAGCATTGAGATCGTTGTGCATTCATTTGTTCCAGTGAGTAGTTAGGGTTAGTCTTAATGGCAGCTTATTTTATCCTCAGTCCGAGGCATTGGCAGACTTTTTCTTGGGCATGGCCGACTGGTAAATCTCCCTTCACGCAATGAGTATGCAGCTGTAAATTTCTCGTCAGTCTGGAAAAGAATTTTAGAGCCGCGAGTCCTTGAACGTACTGCTAACAACAACCCTGATGGTAGATGAACGACAGAGTAATTAATTGGGAGTAGGAGTCACAGCTGGGAATTGCGTGTTTGTTATTAATGTCTTGATATTAATTGGTAATATTTAATGTCTAGTTGAGGATAGATTTAAAAGGCTCCTAACAATTCAAATTAGTTGTTTAGACTATTGATTGAATGATTCTATTTCTCTTTATTTATTAGCAAATCGAAAACCAGTTGATGGCCTTAACGTTCCTTGATTATAAAATTAAATTGATGGTTGACCTAGTGTTTCTTGCATAAGGAGCTAGACTTTTATATTAATCTATTGGGACCTTGTAACCTTGTTCCTCATAAGAGAAAAAATACTTCTTAAGGATATTCTAATCAATTACCATCATTGCAAGTTAGAGCTCATGCCCAGGGAAAGGTTAATGTTAGTGTTGTTAAGGGTTTGGAGAATAATAATAGATGCGAAGTGATACAGAAGGTATGCTTATGGTAATGTAATACTAATTTTATTATTGCGCAGCGGTAATATATTAACTGTTATTCAATCGGGTTTTTATTCATCGTTATGTAATTGCAAATGTTTTATATATTTACTTTCCCTTAGAGCATACCAGAGACATGCTATAATTATTTAGTCAAAACCAGTGCGTCTATGTTTGAATAAGATTAGTCTTTTAGAATTCCTTAACCTTTTTAACATTTGATGAATTAATGTTTATGAAAGGATCACTGATATCTAGATTAGGTTATGATTTAACAAATTTATGTGGTAGTTTAATATGATGTATTAAAGCTAGCATAAATTGATTAAAAATATGCAATGGTATTGTCAATCGTGGTGAAGATAGGGTAGTTTTAATATGATGGAATTATGCTAAGATTAATTGATTTAAATATACAAGGGTGATGTCAATTGTGGTAAAGACATGGTAGTTTAAGGTGATGGATTAGTGCTAGGTTAAGTGATTAAAGATATACAATGTTCTTGTCAAATGTGGTAAAGATGGGTTGTTTAAGGTAACGTTATTATAGGAATCATTTCATGATGGAATGTAATGAGGTATAATGGAAGGAATTTGTTATGCATCTTTATCTTATTTAAGGAAATGAGGTATTCTTTTATTTAATCATTTAAGAAGAGTTTATTCTTTAAAATAATTATTTAAAGAAAGGAGGTATTCCTTTGTTTATCCATTTAAGAAAGGATTTACTCTTTTACCAATTCATTTAATAAAAGGATTTATGCTTTTAGTTATTTATCTAGATAAGGAATTTATTCTTTTTATGCATGTATTAAAGGTGGGTTGTTTAAGTAATCATGACCTGGTATCTTGCTTTTAAATTGTTCAACCCTTAATGTAGACCGATTCTAAATGCTAAATTAATATGTACATGTTGATTAATTGAGTTTTTAATTGATTTCAATACTAGCATAAAGTTTTAATCGACAAATTGATTTATGACCCGCCATTAGGACGTAAAACTACATAAACTTAGAATGGTTCAGTGATCGGCATTTGGTGTCCATTTAGATCTTAGAAATGGATCTATAGCCAGGTTTACTGGTTGGGTAGTTGATGAGGTGGTATCTAGCTTACGCTTTCCTATGAGGATTGTCATTCCTTAACCCTTATTGTACTTGGTTGTAATCTTTTCATTGCTTGGTCTGCTTGTGGTGGGTGTGAGACATTCCTGTGTAAAGAATCCAGTGCCGTATCAAGAGTCTCGGGCCCTTTAAAGGTAGGGTTTCCACTCTTGCGACACACGTGACGAAGATTACTAGTTTTTGCCTGAGCAGTCGGCCAGGAGCCTATCTGACCTTCTCTCTCTCCAGAGTAGAGAACTAAGATTAAATTCCCTACTTTCCTGTGCAGAAATAATACAATCCGCTACTATGGATTCTTCCTTGTGTTCGTACTGTGCATAACCCAATATGTCATTAAAGGTTTGCATTGTGCACATTGTGTCTATGTTTGTTTACTACTTGCAGTTACTCGTTGAGTGCCTTCATGTCTTCTTGTTGGGATCATCGTGGTTGCATCTCATTGGTTGTCGTGTGGTGACATAGAGTCAAGTGTGTATGTCCCTTTTTCATGTACGCACACATCTCAAACAAAAAAAAAATTGCACCTGTTAAAGAGTTGTTGTCATAACGAGGAGGGTCATTACATATGGTATCAGATCCAGGTTCGACCTGCGACTTGGGATTCACTATGGCTTTCGTTGACATGAGTTGATTTTCTATACTATTGCGGATCGAGTTGATTGTGTGCATGCACGGTAATCATGGTTAGAGGACGTTGCAGAGGCAGACGATGCAGTGCTAGGGGAGGAGGCGCAACGCCTCTAGTAGCATCCATGCCTGAGGGGTCTAACCCCTAGGGAGGCGAACAGGTTCTCGAACAGATGCAGATCGCAGTTGGTGATGTCGTGGGGTTGATGAGGTATTCTCAGTGCATGTCTAAGGCACTGATCAACCGATTGGATAGAGACGAGGCCAGGGTGACGACACCCGTTGAGGTTCCACCGCGTGCACCGACCGTTATAGGTAGCTTTCACCAGGAACTTGATAAGGTCAAATTTCTGGAGTTCTTGGGTGCCCCGGAAGGCGGAGCCGCCGAGAAATGGTTGGAAAGGATGGCGATGTGATTCTCACTTTGCAATTATACCTCCAACATGAAGGTCCGCATGGCGGTCTTTAAACTGAAGGGGAGTGCTCTTCTATGGTGGAAGACGCTCCTACAGCAACTAAACTTGGCCGTTGAAGACGTGTCATGGGAACTGTTCGAGGAACGGTTCCGAGAGAGGTATATTTCATAGGAATTCATTGAGCGTCAGCTCAATGAGTTCAAACACTTTACGATAGGGAGATCGTACGGTGCTCGAGTACGAGGCACATTTTGTGGCGATGCTCTGGTAAGCTCTGCACCTTAGCTTTGAGAAGTTTAAGGTCATCAGGTTCATGTTGGGCCTTAATGGAAACCTGCGTGCAAGGGTTTAAATGTTTTGATGCCTCAAAACTTGCACGATGTCGTCCACAAGGCAGTCGAACAGGATGATTTTAGCTTCGTGGAGATGGCTTCGGGAGCCAAACATAAGGTTGGAGGAAAGGTTACGGGCTGTGCCCTTAACCTGGGAGAGTTTTTCATGAGGGTCAAATTATATGTCACGATATTAGGATCTTATGACATCGTGATCGGTATGGATTGGTTGGAAATGCATGAGGCGATACTCAACTGTAAGACAAAACGGTTGAGCTTGGTTTATGAAGAAGGACAGAGACGTGTGATTGTAGGAAGGAACCAGGGAGTTTCCCTATGGTTCGTCTCTTCCTTACAGTTACGGAAGAGTATGCGCAAGGGGTGAAAACTTTATGCGATCCTCGTGCTAAACGAGAAGGGAGTAGCAGAAGGTTTAGAACACCTTCCGGTGGTGAAGGAGTTTCTGGACATATTTCCAGAGGAGTTGCCTGGGATGCCGCCGGAAAGGGAACTAGAATTTACCATAGACCTGAAACCCAAAACCAAACCGATAGAAAGAACGCCTTATCGGATGTCGACCCCAGAGTTGCAAGAGTTGAAAATGCAACTGAAGGAGTTGTTGGACATGGGACTGATATGTCCTAGTGTGTCATCGTGGGGTGCACTAGTTATTTTCATACGAAAGAAGGACGGATCATGGAGGCTTTGCATTGACTATCGTCAACTAAACAAGGCTACGATCAAGAATCAGTATCCCTTACCAAGAATTGATGATATGTTCGATCAAATGAAGGGTGCGACGGTGTTCTCCAAGATCGATTTGCGATCTAGGTATCACCAGTTACGGATCAAGGAGGATGACATCCCTAAGAATGCCTTGTAAGACGAGATTTGGACATTATGAGTTTACCATTTTGCCATTTGGACTGACAAACGCCCCAGGGGTATTCATGGGTTTGATGAACGGGGTGTTCCACGAGTACTTGGACAAGTTCGTCCAAGTATTCATTGACGATATTTTGATCTACTCTCAGATGACGGAGGAGCATGACGAGCACTTGCGCTTGGTACTACAATGTTTACGAGAACACAAATTATATGGGAAGCTGTCCAAGTGCTCTTTTTATCAATCCAATATTCACTACTTAGGGCACATCATCTCCGGCGAAGGTATTGCCATGGATCTAGCCAAGGTTGAGGCTATTATGGAATGTCCTGCACCGACGAATTTCACAGAAATGTGTAGTTTTATGGGTTTAGCAGGATATTATCGACGGTTTGTCGATGGTTTTTCGAAGATAGCAAATCCGATCACGGAATTGCAGAAGAAAAACAAGAAGTTTGTGTGGACAGAGAAATGCGCGGAGGCATTTCGGAGGCTTAAAGAGTTGTTGAAAATCGCGCCGATACTAAAGGTCCCTGACATGGACGCAGACTTCTTGGTATGCACTGACACATCCAAGGAAGGTTTAGGCGGAGTCCTGATGTAGGACGAACGAGTGATTGCTTACATTTCGATGAAGCTGAGAAGGCATGAGGAGAAATACGTGATGCATGACTTGGAGTTATTAGCCATCATTTATGCCTTGAAGGTTTGGAGACACTACCTTGTTGGATGAAAATTTGAATTAAAGACTGATCATTGTGGGCTACAACACATTTTCATGCAAAGCGACCTGAATGCACAACAATGACGTTGGTCGGAATTGCTTAGCGAGTACGACTTAGAGATTACTTAAATAAAGGGAATGATGAATCGAGTGGCGGATGCTTTGAGTCGGAGGTCGCACATCTTTTCAGTGTTGCCTCTTCAAACGAATCTGCGTGAGAAGATTCTCACTTTACAGCGTGACGATGACTGGTACAAAGAAGTCGAGGATTTTATCGGACAAAACACAATGATGGTACCACGATATGAGGGATATTCATTGGATAACGATGGGTTATTGAGGTTTAGAGGTCGGATTTACGTACCACCTAACGACGAGTTGAGAATGTTGATTATGAGCGAGGCTCATAGAGCAGTTTACATGCCTCACCCAGGGGTTATGAAGATGAAAGAAAACCTTAAACCATTATTCTTTTGGAAAGGAATGAAGGCCGACATAGTCAAATTTGTGGCTAGATGTCTAGAGTGTCAGTAGGTAAAGGCTGAACATAGACACCTGACAGGTTTACTTCAACCACATGCCATTCCAGAGTCGAAATGGGAAGTTATTTCGATGGATTTCATTGTTGGATTGCCACTGATGGCAAGGAGACACGACTCAATTTTTGTAGTAGTAGACACTCTGATGAAGAGTGCTCACTTTATTTCGGTGCATACGTCATATTAGGCACCTGACATAGCGATATTTTTCATCAGTGAGATTGTGAGGTTGCATGGCGTGCCTAAGAAAACTATATCCGATCAAGGATCGGTGTTTACTGGAGGATTTTGGACGAGTTTCTAAGAGGCCTTAGGAACCCAACTTAATTTTAGTACCGCGTATCACCCAGAGACTGACGGATAGACCGAATGAACAAACCAAACCTTGGAATACATGTTGCGCATGTACGTGATGGACCCACAAAAATGTTGGGAGGAATTCTTGCCTCTAGTAGAGTTCGCTTATAACAACAGTTACCAGAGCACCATTAAGATGGCACCTTTTGAGTTCCTTTATGGGCGACCGTGTCGGAATCCCTTGAGTTGGGATCGGCTTGAGGATAGGGTCCTGGTGGCACCAGAAGCGATCCAAGATATGGAAGAGAAAATGCAAACCATAAAACAAAATATTAAAGAAGCGCAAGATTGACAGAAGAGATATGTCGATGCGCACCGAGTCAACCATAGTTATGAAGTCGGTGATCGAGTATTCTTGTGGGTTAAACCGCATAAGAGTTTGATCAAGTTTGGAAAGGGATCTAAACTCTCTCCTAGGTCTATGGGACCTTTCGAGATTGGGGAGAGAAAGGGGCCCGTGGCCTATCGACTAGCCTTTCCTGATTCTTTGAGGCATATGCACGATGTTTTTCATGTATCTGTTTTGAGGCATTATATTAGTGATCCTACACACATGATTGACCTGATTTCCTTGTAGATATCAGACGAGGGAGCGCTCATGGATGAGCCGGTCCACATATTAGATCATCGCATTCGACAGTTACAATGTCGAACGGTAGATCAGGTCAAGGTCAAGTGGGACAGTTATAGTCCACACTCGGTGACCTAGGAGGATGCATATGATATGCATCAGCAATTTCCATTTTTGTTTGATAGATAGACTTATGATACTGTGATACTTGTATTTTTGAATTTATACTAAGAAACTTTGGGACGAAGTTTAGACCAAGAGGGGGTGTATGTAACATCCTGCTCTAGCGCACTGAGAAAACTTATTATTTGAAGACACTTGCTCGCAAGTGATCTGGACTTTTATGATGTTAGACCATTTATACTTGATTATGATGCGATTGACAGACGACATGATGTGTTACTATTTGATGTATACAGGTTCTATTGACTCAGTTTTATTGAGTATGCAGGGTTTTTGACCTTGAGGATGCAGAGGCATCGGTAGAACCCCCTTGGACTTCGGACTGAGTCAGGGAGTGTGATTTTGGGTTGATATATTTACTGTGATGTTTCATTGAGTTGATGATTTGATATTGAAATTTCTGACATGATTATTGATGATGCAGGCTGACGATATCTTGCTGAACAGACTCACATATGGAGTAAAGGGGCCACACACGATTCCAGAGAGGTTGAGGGAGAGGGGTGGACAGCAGTCCTGCCACCTTCTACTAGCACTCCCGCCATGGCTCGAACTATAGGTTAACAATTACCTAGTTCGAGAGGATCCATGATTCCATGAGGGAAGACTGTGACAGTTGCTCACGATGATTCTAAAGGGTGTGCAATAAGGCGGGGGCCTTATTCCATAGAACCCTTAGTCTCCCACAAGTTCACCTTGAGGAGTGTTGACTCGAGGGGTTATATATGTCTACCAATCAGTCCAGTTGGCGAGTGGCACCCTTGGAGCATGTGGTGTGTCCTGAAGGGCACGTCGCACAAAAGAAACACAAGAAGTGAGTGGCACCCTTGGAGCACGTGGTTCATCCTGAAGGGAATGTCGCGTAAAGGAAAGGAATGAGGTGAGTGGCACCCTGGGAGCACGTGGTGCATCCTGAAGGGCACGTCGCATTGATGTGGATGAAGGAAACAAACCTAAATAGCCCTAAGACATTAATGCCTTAAGAGATTCTTAAACAACTTCCCTAACCCAGTGACGCCCAGTTCAGAATCTAGTACTAAGTCTAAAACTTGTAGGGTAAAATTTTAGTCTAACCCTAAGAGCAGACCCTG
>JZKD02S1758604.1:54855-65678 GCA_000966675.3 Picea glauca | reverse complement strand
CAGTTGGCGAGTGGCACCCTTGGAGCACGTGGTGCATCCTGAAGGGCACGTCGCACAAAAGAAACTCAGTTGGCGAGTGGCACCCTTGGAGCACGTGGTGCATCCTGAAGGGCATGTCGCACAAAAGAAATTCAAGAGGCGAGTGACACCCTTGGAGCACGTGGTGCGTCCTGAAGGGCATGTCGCAATAATTTGGAGAAAGGAGTCAGCCTAAATATCCCTAAGACCTCAACACCTGAATAAGTCCTTAAAACAATTCCCTTAACCTGGTGTCGCCAGTTCAGAAATTGAGCCCTATGTCAAAAAAAAAAACATAATTCAAGAGTATACATTAATTATTCATTACCCCTATGATGATTTGCAACCTCCACCTAATCCCAAGAGTTTCCTTCCTTAATTAAACACATAAAACAATTCCTCCACTAATTGAATTCACAAAGTATTTCCTTACTTAATGGCATACATAAGGCCTTTCCTCATTCCCGGTAATAAGATTGATAATTTGTCTTTTTAGGAAGGTACTACTACTCCACCCTAACACAATAATCAAAACTTAACCATCTCCTAATAACAATGCCATTATATTCTAGCTCACAACAGCTCTGCAATTCAAATAACATTAGAATTTCATTTCCTACTAGCTAAGCATTAACAATACAAGTGCTAATAATAAAATTGAACCAAAAAAAAAAAACCCACTTAAGCTAATGTGAATCTTCATAAAGGGTGAAGGGTAAAATAAAGAGATCTAATAAATTAATTCAATTAGGGGGGTTGTAAATTTGAAAAGAGGAAATTAACTAGTTAACTAAAGGGAGTTTAAAAGAAAATATATATATTATGAATTTAAATATATATATATATATATATATATATATAATATGAAAAGATGCTTAGGCGCATTTACCATTTGAGGTTTCAAAAAAAAGAAATAAATAAATAAGTAAAAGGGGGGAAAAACCTAGGAGAAAGGGGATTTAGGGTTTCTGGGGAAAACTTAATGGGATTAGGTCAAAAAAAAAGGGGAGGATAAAAGAAAGAAGAGGGGGGAAAAGAAGGGGATCTTCCATGGAGTATTGTTATTCTGCCAAAATGACAAACGAGATTGATTGCTTGTAGGAGTTGGGGATTTCCCAGCTGACTTGAGTGGTAGCTCAGCGTTGGAGGCGAGATGGGAAGCTAGGCTACTGTCTGGGTTGTGTGTGGCCCCTTTGCGGCTTGGGGGGCTGAGGGGGAAGAAGAGTACCCCTAGCGTTTGGCTGGGAGGTACCGGTGAGTCCTCTACAGTCGACAAGCAGGAGCAGGAGCGGCAGGAGCACAGGAATCATTTGCTGCAAGCGATAAGGGCACAAGTATGTCATTCGAATTTGGGCGTTATAAATCTCTAGACGTTTCTATCTTGCTGCGTGTATTTATAAACTATAGTGGAATGGCTATTGTATAAATTGTAGTTTCAGTGGTTATAGTGTGAATCGTGTGTGTGAACTGTAGCTTAATAGTTATTGGCGTGACTATGAAACTTTTATGACTGCTACCCACCTTGTAAATAAAGAATTTACCATTGTTTTTATTTTTATAAAAAATTTCATTTGTTCCTGTTTGGGAAAATGGTGAACCTCGTTGAGGCCGTTTCATCCCTTGCCTTTCCTTCGTAAAATGGTTCTGAACCTTAACCCAATACTAAATCGGCCTGTGTTATGAATTTGAATGGGCAAATAATATGATGGATCGTTAATATATGATGGATCGTTAATATGTGATAGATAAGGCGTTATAGCATTTTATTTCATTTTATACAAGGCGTCCTACTGGGTTTTTAAAGTGCCTACTACAACTAAATTGAGTGATTGTCAAATATTGCATTTGCGTGACGGTGACTGCATTTGGTTTTCCAAGAGGACTTAATGTACCACTCTCCTCAAAATCTGATATTTTCTTCCTAATAAAATACCTTATACAGGTACCCTTGTATTAATCCATTGGGCGTTGGGATTTTCCGCAATATGAATTTAAATGGCAGTCGCTTTCCATCTTGTATTTCTGGTGTTCTGCAAGTCGCGTTCCATCTTGTATTTCTGGTGTTCTGGTGTTTAAATGGCAAGTCGTTATTTCTGGTGTTCCTCTTTTCGTCCTTGTGGGCTTTCGTTCTACCAGCCTCTGTTATTGTGTTTATACCTAGGCTGTCGTTCGTGGGTAAATGTATGGTCATTTAGTGGTAATTTATGGCACTCGTTTCATTGTGGCAGTCGTTATGTCATTCCATTGTAAATTTATGCACAGCTATCACCGTGTGCATTGTTTAAAGGGTGTGTTTTATTCAGGGTGAGATGTATTTCAAAAGGGGCATCTATGTAATTCGGGGTGCATTTTTTTTTATTTCTCAGTGTGCATTGTTGTTTACCTCCCCTTCTGTAGGCTGGCTGACTTTTATTCCGCTGGAGAGTTGCCTTGGGTGATGCTGGTGAGTTGCCTTGATACCTGGTGTTGGTCCCTGAGCTCGAACCCTTCCTGTCATGGATTCGCTTGCAATTCCCGTTGCGGTCGACCATAAATTCTTGGCAGTACCTTTTGGTGTTAAGTGTGCACACCTGCCCACGCATTTTGGGATAGCTACCAGGGTGGGGTGGATGTAATGGTCTGCGTCAAATCGTTGCCAGAGTAAGCCCTAAAATCCTTCTCCCTTCCTGAAACCTTAAATGCCCCATCTTTCTAATCTCCACCCTTTTAATATGTTGTATTAATTACGAGGGTGTAATATTGCTGGGAAATATATGTGCCATTCTCGTTAAATTCTTAGTTTTATATGCTGTCTTAATTATTAGGGTTAATATTGCTCAGAATGTATGTTCCATTCTTGTTTAAGTTCTTACTTTCAATATGCTGTATTAATTATTAGGGTGTAATATTGCTGGGAAATATATGTGCCATTCTCGTTAAATTCTTAGTTTTATATGCCGTCTTAATTATTAGGGTTTAATATTGCTGGGATGTATGTTCCATTCTTGTTTAAATTCTTACTTTTAACATGCTGTATTAATTATTAGGGTGTAATATTTCTGGGAAATATATGTGCCATTCTCGTTAAATTCTTAGTTTTATATGATGTCTTAATTATTAGGGTTTAATTTTGCTAGGAATGTATGTTCCATTCTTGTTTAAATTCTTACTTTTAATATGTTGTATTAATTATTAGGGTGTAATATTGCGGTGAAATATATGTGCCATTCTCATTAAATTCTTAGTTTTATATGCGGTATTAATTATTAGGGTTTAATAATGCTAGTAAATGGATGTTCCATTCTCGTTTAAAGTCTTAGTTTTAATATGTTGTATTAATTATTAGGGTGTAATATTGCTGCGAAATATATGTTCCATTCTCCTTTAAATTCTTAGTTTTATATGCTGTATTAATTACGAGGGTTTAATATTGCTGTGAATATATGTTCTATTCTCGTTTAAATTCTTTGTTTTAATATGCGTTTTTAATTATTAGGGTTTTAATATGGTGGTGAAATATTATGGTTAATTTGATGGGTTAGTAGTATGTGGTTAATATTTGGTTAAATATGGTGGTTAAATATTATGGTTAATATGATGGGTTAATAGTATGTGGTTAATAATTGGTTTAATATGGTGGTTAAATTTTATGGTTTATATGGTTGTTTAATATCGTGGTTAATATTATAGCTTTAAYATCTTGKTTCAATATTATCATTTAYTATTAGGGCTTTAATGTTAYGGTGTTAATATTKGGTGTTAATCMTGTAGTTYTATAKTATGGTTCAATTGTAATTGTCGAGTTACGGTAACGATCTTGGGATTTCATTGTTGATGGTGACAATTTAAGTGAAGGTTATTATCATTTTAATTGCAATGTTATGGTATTCTAGAGGGAAAGGATATGGTGGTGTTATGGTGAATTCATGGAAATCACATTATAATGGATGACCCATAAAATGTAGGGTCCACGAATCTAAGTGAAACCCGTATTTATACTTCAGTAAACGGGGATTGTAGTTAACTAATTGTACATTATTTAAGATTGGATATCCTATCGATTACTAAAATTTAAAGGGAGAAATTGGTCAGTAATTTCAGTGAGTCTTATTCATGGTTGGTCGATGTCTGGGTCCTTCTTACTTGCGCCTTCCTGGAGGACGCTTGTTCATACCATTTATGTTGTGCAAGGTCGTAATCATCTTTTGTTGGGTCAGTCCTATCGGGCGGGATGTAGACACCCCCAGGTAGCCTTAGGAGGTATGACTACATGTGTGTTTATTCGTGTAAGGATCCAGTGCCGTATCAAGAGTCTCGGGCCCTTTAAAGGCAGGGTTTCCACTCTTGCGACACCCTGAGGGGATTACTAGTTTCTGCTTGAGCAGTCGACCAAGAGCCTATCTGACCTTCTCTCTCTCCAGAGCAGAGAACTAAGATTAAAAGCCCTGCTTTCCTGTGCAGAAATAGTAAGACCTACTCCTATAGATTCTTCCTTCTGTGTTTGTATGGTACCTATCCTGGTAGGTCGTTATTGTTGAAGAGATTGTGGGGCGCCTTGGTCTTGGGTGTCCTTTGCTTGTAGTTACTTGTTGTGAGCCTTGCATCTTCTTGTTGTGATTGTCATGGTTGCGTCTTTTCAGTCGCCGAGTGGCAACGTAGAGTCCAGTGTGTCTGTTTCCCTTCCTACACGCGCGCACAGACCTTTAAAACAAAAAAAAATTGCACCTTTCATCAACGTTGTTGTCGGACCAAGGAGGATGTTACATATGGTATCAGAGCCGGTTCGACCCGCGACTTGGGGTTCGCTATGACTTTCATTGACATGAGTTGGTTTTATTATATTGTTTTTGATCGAGTTGATTGTGTGTGTGTAGGTAACCATGGTTAGAGGACACTGTGGAGGCAGACGACGGGGTGCTAGGGGAGGAGGCGAGACGCCTTCAGCAGCATCCACGCCTGAGGGGTCTAACCCCCAGGGAGGCGAGCAGGTTCTCAGACAGGAACAAATAGCAGTTGGTGATGTTATTGGGATGATGAGATTCTTTTAGTGCATGTCCGAGGCTCTGATCAACAGATTGAACTGAGACGAGGCCAGGGCGCCGACACTCCCTGAGGGTCCGCCGCTTGCACCGGCTGTTACAGGTAGCATTCACCGTGAACTTGAGAAGGTAAAATTTCCCGAGTTCTTTGGTGCCCCGAACGACGCCGCCGCCGAGGCATGGTTGGAGAATATGGCGATGTGCTTCAAACTTTGCGATTATACCTCCAACATGAAGGTCCACATGGCGGTCTTTCAACTGAAGGGGAGCGCTCTTCTATGGTGGAAGACGCTCCTGCCGCAGCTGAACATGGCCGTGGAAGACGTGTCATGGGAACTGTTCGAGGAACAGTTCTGAGAGAGGTACCTTTCATAGGAATTCATTGAGCAACAACTCAATGAGTTCAATGCGTTATGACAGGGAGGTCGTATGGTGCCCGAGTATGAGGCACGTTTTATGGAGTTGCTCCGGTATGCTCCACACCTTAACACTGTGAAGCTCAAGGTCAACCAGTTCGTGTTTGGCCTTAACAACAACCTGCATGCAAAGGTTAGTATCTTGATGCCTCAAACCTTGAACGACGCTATCCAAAAGGCCCTCATAGCTGAGGAGGATCTTATCAATGGGGGTCAGAGCAGGAATTCAGCGAGACCCGCAGAGCAGAGTTCATCTGGTGCACCGCGACATCAGACACCAATGAGACATATGCTGGGACATCATGGCTTCCAGAGGGGATCCACGTTCACTACACCTCGACAACCGTCGCCACAGCAATGAACACCTTATCGAGGACCATAGCACCAGCACCAACGACACCCACAGTAGCAACAGTTTAGGCCGGTTTAGCAGAATATACCAGGGTTTCAGGCCGGTGGGAAGTCATCTTCTACTTCAGGTACCAAGACTACTGGGCCGAAGAAGGGGTGTTGGACGTGTGGGGAGCCACGCTACCAGCACGACTGTCCTGTGGAGAGGACCAGGACGTCTGGATCATCTGGACCCACTACCATGGAAGATATGGGCAAGGCCCATCGGATACATGCAACGGTGAATAACCGCCAGGCAGAACACCAGTCGACTGTGCTCGAGACGACAGGTACTATTGTTGACCAGACCCTTAGTATTTTGATAGACCCAGGTGCTACTGAGAGTTTCATTTCTAGTGCAGCACTAAAAAGGATTAAGGTAAAGGCAGTCGAACAAGATGCGTTTAGCTTAGTGGAGATGTCTTCGGGAGATAAATAGAAGGTTGGAGGAAAGGTTATGGGCTGTGCCCTTAACCTGGGAGAGTTTGTCACGAGAGTCAACTTGTACGTCACGATATTAGGATCTTATGATGTTGTGATCGGTATGGATTGGTTGGAAATGCATGAGGCGATTCTCAACTGTAATATGAAATGGTTGAGCTTGGTTGATGACGAAGGACAGAGATGTGTGATTGTAGGAAGGAACCAGGGAGTTTCCCTGCGGTTCGTCTCTTCCTTACAGTTACGGAAGAGTGTGCGCAAGGGGTGCAAACTTTATGAAATCCTCGTGCTAAATGAGAAGGGAGTCATGGAAGGTCTAGAACACCTTCCGGTGGTGAAGGAGTTTGCAGACATATTTCTAGAGGAGTTTCCTGGGATGCCGTCGGAAAGGGAACTGGAGTTTACCATAGACCTGAAACCGGGAACCGAACTGATAGCAAGAACTCCTTATCGGATGTCGACCCCGAAGTTGCAAGAGTTGAAAATGCAGCTAAAGGAGCTGTTGGACCTGGGACTAATACGTCCTAGTGTTTCACCGTGGGGTGCGCCAGTTATTTTCATTCTAAATAAGGATGGATTGTGGAGGCTTTTCATTTACTATCGTCAACTGAATAAGGCTACGATCAAGAATCAATATCCCTTACCAAGAATTGATGATCTATTCGATCAAATGAAGGGTGCGACGGTGTTCTCCAAGATCGATTTGCGATCTGGGTATCACCAGTTACGGATCAAGGAGGATGATATCCCTAAGACCGCCCTGTAAGACGAGATTTGGACATTACGAGTTTACCATTTTTCCATTTGGACTGACAAACGCCCTAGGGGTATTCATGAGTTTGATGAACGGGGTGTTCCACGAGTACTTGGACAAGTTCGTCCAAGTATTCATTGACGATATTTTGATCTACTCTTGGGAGACGGAGGAGCATGATGAGAACTTGTGCTTGGTATTACAATGTTTACAAGAACACAAATTATATGGGAAGTTGTCCAAATGCTCTTTTTATCAATCCAGGATTCACTACTTAGGGCACGTCATCTCCGACGAAGGTATTGCCGTGGATCCAGCCAAGGTTGAGGCTATTATGGAATGGCCTGCGACGACGAATGCCACAGAAGTGCGTAGTTTTATGGGATTAGAAGGATACTATCGACGGTTTGTCGAGGGTTTTTCGAAGATAGAAAATCCGATCACAGAATTGCAGAAGAAAAACAAGAAGTTTTTTTGGACTGAGAAATGCGCGGAAGCATTTCGGGGGCTTAAAGAGTTGTTGACAACCACGCCAATACAAAAGGTCCCTGACATGGACGCAGACTTCTTGGTATGCACTGACTCATCCAAGGAAGGGTTAGGCGGAGTCTTGATGCAGGACGAACGAGTGATTGCTTACATTTCGAGGAAGATGAGAAGGCATGAGGAGAACTATGCGACGCACAATTTGGAGTTACTAGCCATCGTATATGCCTTGAAGGTTTGGAGACACTACCTTGTTGGAGGAAAATTTGAATTAAAGACTGATCATTGTGGACTACAACACATTTTTACGCAAAGCGACCTGAACGCGCGACAACGACGTTGGTCGGAATTGCTTAGCGAGTACAACTTCGAGATTACTTACATAAAGGGAACAGTGAACTGAGTTGCAGATGCCTTGAGTCGGAGGCCACACATATTTTTGGTGTTACCTCTTTATACAAATCTACGTGAGAAGATTCTCACCTTACAGCGTGATGATGACTGGTACACAGAAGTCAAGGATTTTATGGGACAAAACACAATGATGGTACCACGATATGAGGGATACTCATTGGATACCGATGGTTTAATGAGGTTTAGAGGTCGGATTTACGTACCGCCAAACGACGAGTTGAGGATGTTGATCTTGAGCGAGGCTCATAGAGCAGTTTACATGGCTCACCTGGGAGTTACGAAGATGAGGGAGGATCTCAAACCATTATTCTTTTGGAAAGTAATGAAGGCCGACATAGTCAACTTTGTGTCTAGATGTCTAGAGTGTTAGCAGGTAAAGGCTGAACATAGACACCCGACAGGTTTACTTCAACCACATGCCATTCCAGAATCGAAATGGGAAGTTATTTCGATGGATTTTATTGTTGGACTGCCACTGACGGCAAGGAGACACGACTCGATTTTTGTAGTAGTAGACACTCTCACGAAGAGTGCTCACTTTATCCCTATGTGTATGACGTATCAAGCACCTGACATAGTGAGAGTTTTCATCAGTGAGATTGTGAGGCTGCATGGCATGCCTAAAAAGATTATATCTGATCGAGGATCGGTGTTTACTGGACGATTTTGGATGAGTTTCCAAGAGGCCTTGGGAACCCAACTTAACTTTAGTACTGCGTATCACCCCGAGAAGGATGGACAGATAGAACATACGAACCAAACCTTGGAAGACATGTTGCGTATGTACGTGATGGACCAACAAAAGCGTTGTTAGGAATTCTTGCCTCTAGTAGAGTTCACTTACAACAACAGTTACCAGAGCACCATTAAGATGGCGCCTTTTGAGTTTCTTTATGGGCGATTGTGTCAGATGCCCTTGAGTTGGGATCATATTGAGGATGGGGTCCTGGTGGGACCAGAAGAAATCCAAGAAATGGAAGAGCATATGCAAACCATAAGACAAAGGATTAGAGAAGTGCAGGATCGACAGAAGAGTTATGTCAATGCGCACCGAATCGACCCTAGTTACGAGGTCGGCGATCGAGTCTTCTTGCGGGTTAAACCACATAAGAGTTCGATCAAGTTTGGAAAGGGAGATAAACTCTCTCCTAGGTTCGTGGGACCTTTCGAGATTGTGGAAAGAAAGGGGCCCGTGGCCTATCGACTAGCATTGCCTGATTCTCTGAGGCGTATGCACGATGTTTTTCATGTATCTGTTTTGAGACATTATATTAGTGATCCTACACATGTGATTCACCTGAGTTCATTGCAGGTATCGGATGAGGGAGCGCTCATGGATGAGTCGGTACGCATCTTAGATCATTGCATTTGACAGTTACGACGTCGAACGGTAGATCAGGTCAAGGTCCAGTGGGACATTTATAGTCCGCACTCGGCGACCTGGGAGGATGCATATGATATGCGTCAGCACTTTCCATTTTTGTTTGATAGGTAGACTTCTGATACTGTGATACTTTATTCTGCATTTATACTGAGAAACTTCGGGACGAAGTTTAGACCAAGAGGGGGTGTATGTAACATCCCTCTCTGGTGCACTGAGAAAACTTATTATCTGAGGACACTTGCTCGCAAGTGATCTAGACTTTTATGATGTTAGACCATTTATACTTGATTATGATGTGATTGACAGATGACATGATGTGTTACTATTTGATGTAGACAGGTGCTATTGACTCATTTTATTTGAGTGTGTAGGGTTTTTGACCTTGAGGATGCAGAGGCTTCGGTGGAACCCCCTTGGACTCCGGATTGAGTCAGGGAGTGTGATTTTGGGTTGATATATTTACAGTGATGTTTCTTTGATTGATGATTTTATGTTTCCATCTCTGACATGATTTTTGATTATCCAGGCTGATGATAGCTTGCCGACCAGACTCACATATGGAGTAAAGGGGCCACACATGATTTGCAGATAGGTTGAGGGAGAGGGGTGGACAGTAGCCCTGCCACCGCCTACTAGCACTCCCGCCGTGGCTCGAACTGTAGGTTAACGATTACCTAGTTCGAGAGGATCCACGATGCTGTGAGGGAAGACTGCGACAGTCGCTCATGATGATTCTAAGGGGTGCACAATAAGGCGGGGGCCTTATTCCTTAAAACCCTTAGTCTCCCACAAGTTCACCTGGTGGAGTATTGATTCCAGGGGTTATAGATGTCTACCAATCAGTCCAGTTGGCAAGTGGCACCCTTGGAGCACGTGGTGCATCCTGAAGGGAATGTCGCACAAAAGAAACTCAGTTGGTGAGTGGCACCCTTGGAGCAGGTGGTTCATCTTGAAGGGCACGTCGCACAAAAGAAATTCAAGAGGCGAGTGGTAGCCTTGGAGAACGTGGTGCGTTCTGAAGGGCACGTCACAATAATGTGGAGAAAGAAGTCAGCCTAAATAGCCCTAAGACCTCAACACCTGAATAAGTCCTCAAAACAATTCCCCTAACCTGGCGTCGCCAGTTCAGAAATTGAGCCCTATGTCAAAAACAAAAAACATAATTCAAGAGTATACATTAATTATTCATTACCCCTATGATGATTTGCAACCTCCACCTAATCCCAGGAGTTTCCTTCCTTAATTAAACACATAAAACAATTCCTCCATTAATTGAATTCACAAAGTATTTCCTTACTTAATGGCATACATAAGGCCTTTCCTCATTCTCGGTAATAAGCTTGATAATTTGTCTTTTTAGGAAGGTACTACTACTCCGCCCTAGCACAATAATCAAAACTTAACCATCTCCTAATAACAACGCCATTATATTCTAGCTCACAACAGCTCTGCAATTCAAATAACATTAGAATTTCATTTCCTACTAGCTAAGCATTAACAAT
>JZKD02S1758604.1:31066-45927 GCA_000966675.3 Picea glauca | reverse complement strand
ATCTTCTTCGACATCATTTTTTCTTCCATTGTTTCATTTTTCTCTTCCATTGGGTCTTTGATATCCACAAGTTCTCTAAAGTGATCCTTTCCAATAAATCCTCCTAATGGTACTCGAGGTTCCTCTGAATTGTTTTCCACCTTTTATTCACTAAAATCTCCTTTCCTCGAGCCAACTTCTTGCATTTCATCTCGAAGAGATGGGATTACATTAATTCTTTGTTGAATAAAACTACAATGTATTGGGTCACTTTCAATGGCTATGAAATTTCTTCCTTTCTGTAAGAAACACACTAATGTTGTACCTAATCACCAAATAAAAAATAGAAAATGAAGTTAAATATTGTAAAAAGACATAAATTAAAATTAATATAAGATTGAAGTATTGTTTCATAAATGTTAGATCATAATTCTTACCTGAACTCGAGAACAAATCCAAAACCCAATCTCCTTCATTTAAAAATGTATCTATAAGATAATTAATTAATTCTTTTGGTTTTTTTTATAAATGTTAACTATATCTCATTTCAAATCATTTTCCTCATATGTTATCTTTCTAACCACATCATTGTAAACCAATAAACTACTAGGATTCTCTCCATCCTTTACATTTACAAGAATAGAATTACAAGAATCATCTTTTGTCCATGTTGCAAGATGTATACTCTCAAAATCACATTTAAATGGTTCTCTATTGGATCTCTGAATACTAGGCTTGTGCTTGTAACATAAATAAGTCCAAATTCAAATAACTTGTGAATTAACAAAATTGTTTTCTAATCTTAATTGCTAAACATAAACTTTCAATATCTTACCAAATAAACCACATCCTTGTCTTTTATTTTCCCTTGAAGCTTGATTGTACTAATCTTTGTTGTGTGTCTGAAAGAAATACCAGAAATATCCAAAATTATGTTGTTGTAACTTCTGTAAATCCCATAACCACTTTATTGAAAGCTTGGTAAGTATAAGGCTCAGTATCATATCGATTTTTTGGGATATTATAACCATGGGGGATATATGCAATAACTAGGGATCATTATGCAATAAGTCCAAATTATGCATTTTAGTATCTCAAAAAGAGGATTATTGGGATATTCTTGCAACAATTCTCTTCTATCCACTGTAGAATGATTTCCTCCAATCACATAACATTTGTAGTCAAAAAAATTTGATCTATCAAATTATTCCCTCCTAGGAACTTCCATTGGGTCCACAAGAACTAGGTAGTCAACCACATGTGTATATGTATTGTATCTAATCAATGCTTCCAAATTGTGAATATGCAAATGATGCAGTTTTCTAATTTGATATTTTTATTTACCTTCTGTGGGTTTATAAATTTGCTTCACATTCAACTGAAATGTATGACCATCATCAACTAAGTTCACCATCCTCAATCTATTTCGAATGGAATTTTGTGTTGTTTTCATAATACCATCCTCTAGATCAACACCCAGTGTTATTATTTCTCTGATACCTTTAGGACTTTTATTATAATATTCACAGCTAATGATGGATTATTAAACATCAACAACAACATTTGATTTCTTCCTCTTGTGATTTAAATGGGTTTCATCTAAATCAATGATTTCTTCATAATCAATAGGAATGGACTCATCATCGACCATTGCTTTTTTGCGTTTATCTTGTTTATTCTTTTTGCGAGAAGGAGTGATAACCTCATTGTGACTAATCTCAACAAAAAATTCATTTGGAGTTTCCTCATTTTCAAATGTAACCTTTTTATAATTTCTAGAATGAGGAATTTTGTTTCTTCTTTCACGTTCTTCTCTGTCTAGGCTTGCAGTTTCAACCTTCATTAATTTTTGTTTCTTTTTCCTTCCTTCTTGTGTCTTTTCAATATGAAAAGCATTGATGAAATCCATGATATTATTCTCTGTACAGTAAATCCCTACTAACATATGTTAAATTCATTCAACAAAATATTGTAAACATAAAATATAACATTTCCATGTTAAATAAAATTAAAAAATTAACATGATACTAAAAATAATAAAGGATACAAAAAAAGTTACATTTCCTTTCTCAATGTCATCAATGATGGATGCACATAATTATGTAAAACATTCATCCTTGTTATAATTGTTCAATTTCAAACAATGTATAATACTGATATAATTTCTACCTTGTTTGACGAGTTCATAAACAATATATGTGTTTGATACCAAACATATATCTCGTAACAAGCAAAGTGCCTGATAATTTCCTTGCACATGTTCAAAATCAACACAATACAAATATAGATGTTCTCAATTGTTTCCTTGCTTGTCTTTAACAAACCAAGAATATTCCAGTTTGTTTTCACCTTCCACATGTTTCCACTCTCTAACATTCTTCATTTCCCTTGACAACTCAAGTGTTGTGCTATCAATTTGTTGCCTAACATTCATGGAGGTCCCAATTCCAATTTTGGATGCCATTATTGCAGGTCGTGAATCTCATAGATAATCTCTTTCC
The DNA here is from genome assembly GCA_000966675.3 of Picea glauca. Taxonomy (NCBI): domain Eukaryota; kingdom Viridiplantae; phylum Streptophyta; class Pinopsida; order Pinales; family Pinaceae; genus Picea; species Picea glauca. The sequence goes on along the minus strand of JZKD02S1758604.1, from coordinate 43,447 downwards.
TTCCATTTTTCCTATATGTAAAAAAAAATAGGCCTTTTACATTATAATAAATTAAAAAAAAAACATTGACTATAAGAACTAAGTTAAAAAAATATATGTATTTTTTACCCATGGAGCTACTAGGGAGATGTTGGGACCAAGCCTTGGATTATAGGAGCTAAATCGATGTCATGCATCACCCCAACTATTCTCGTTGCCAAACCATGGAAGATCATGTTCTCAATCATTCAGTTGCAACAAATCAAGGTGATCGACATTCTCTTGTTCAGTCTCCTGACAATGTTTTGCTTGATATTCCTTCTGGTTATGAGAAAAATACTTCTAGTGAGGATAATGAAATAGTGAATACATTGAAAAGAAACATTGTGTCTAGGACTAGGACTAGAACTTTTTATATCAATCCAAATCATTCTAGTTATACAAGGTATAGGAAATAATTTCTCACTAAATCAATTTCCATAAGTGAATTGATTTCAAATGAATGTTGTCGAAATAATTGTTTGAAAAGCATGGACTACATGTATTCCTTGAATAAAAGAAAGACATATTTGTCAATGAATAAAATCATGCAAAATTCATATTTGATGGGGTGCATGATAGCCACCAAGACATGATATGATTATCGCATTGGGAATATTTTACTTTGCAGAAAGGCTTTCAAAAAAATTCACTCAATTGGTAATCTTCGTCTATCAAGAATCCAAACAAGGTTGTGAAAAGATCCTTCATAAAGGTACATCATGGATGAGAGAATGGGATATTAACAAACAGTACATTGTCATGGATGAGTGAATTATTTTCCAAACATGGATAGTGTATGCCAGATAGAGACACAATACATATTCCAGATAATTTCTCAAGGAGGGAAATCTGCAATTTATACAAAGAATATGCTAAAGGTGTTTAACAAAATGGTAATTTTATTACATATGCATATTTTACAAGAATATGGAATAAAAAATTCAACAATGTCAATATTCCTAAGAAGTCAAGGATGGGGATTTGCAGTATATGTGCTACTCTTAAATCAAGAAGATATAAATTTTAAGGGGCAGAAAGAAGTATCCATTTACTATTTATTTTTTTTAAATTGGATAGTTATCAACTATGAAAACATATGATCAATATTTTCATTTTATGTCATGTACATATTTCATAGTCAAAGAACTTCAAGAACATCGGAATCAACAATCAAGTGAAAGGAAAAAGTTGTAAAAAAATCAGAATAAGTGTTATGATGCTCCACAAAAATGTTTAGGTATGATAATTGATGGTAGGGAATAGAAGAAAACACTTCTACCACATTTTTCCCATACACCAAAAAATTTACAGGAAGAGAATTTCATTCAGTTTCACTTGGTTGGTTGTATGGTTTTCAACGAAAAATGTGTCTAAGGGTTTAATTCATAGCTCCAAATATTCATAATGATGCACATATGACCATCACCATAATTAATCATGTTCTCACTCACTGGTATGAAAATATTCCTCAAGTTCTCTATCTATAGTTGGACAACACCAGTTGTGAAAATAAAAATCAAATTGTGTTTGGATATCTAAGCATGCTTGTTGAACTGATAATCTTTCAAAAGCTAAAAAGTGGTTTCCTTCTTGTTGGACACACTCATGATCATAATGATCAAATATTCAATCGTTTTTCACTAACATTGAAGAGGAAAATTGTTGGAATCCTATCATGATTGATTGAATGTATTAAGAAAACATATATTCCAGAGCCTGCTTTTCATATATTAGAAGAAAATGTTGACATGTGAATATTTATTTAGGGATGACATCGTGAAGAAAAATGTATTGAGTAACTTAATGGAATTATCTTCGAACATCAATTTTGTTTCAAAAAATTTAATGGGAAAACACTTATATGGGGAAAGAAATATTCAACTATTGTAGAATGGGGGCCTTCATCAAGTTTAACATTTTTGAAGTTCATTCTAGATCGTCCAATATTTTCATCAAATTTATTTTTTTTACAATCAGTTGCTGAAATAAATAATGCATGGAGGCGTAATAGAGATCTAGATTATTATGAATGCGTGGAAGAAATAAAAAATTCCATTAAATATACATATCTGTTGGATTACTGAGAGGGGGGGTGAATAAAAAATAAAGAAATTTAATCCTTTTTAACTGTATAATCCAAGTGTTATATCAATGTAGCATTATCATCCAATAACTGTAGAGTAAATAAGCAATGAACAAATGACAAATCATACGCATAGACAATACACCAGTTTTTTACGTGGAAACCCAAAGCGAAAGAAAACCACATAATACGTTTTCTTATATGTCTTGAAGAATTACATTCATTGGAAGCACCAATTTCCTTTGTTTTCCAGTTGCAACTGGAAGGAGGCTCCAACCCCCTAGTTTCTCAAGATACAACTTAAGGGAATATCCAACTCCACAATTATCTAGCTACAACCAGAAGGAGGGTACAACCCCCTATGTTCTCCGGCTACAACCACCTGTCCTTGCCCCGCCCAACCACCCTGAAGTATAAGTAGAATGATGGAACCACTATCACACTATCATTGTGAGATATACCAGTGTAAACCTGTACCAATAAACCTAAACCATGCATCAACCATGCATCAACCTGTACCTCAACCTGTAATCAACCTGTACCATAAACAAGTGCATCAACCATGCACCAACCTATACCAACCAACCTATAATCAACCTATACCATAAAAAATTGCATCAACCATGCATTGTTGGATCATGTTTTCATTGAGGACAATGGTTTGATTGATTGATGTCATTGATTGATGTCAAGTGATTGATTGATTGATTAATGTCAAATGTAATATGTATTGTCATTGATGAAGATGGATCAATGGATTGTCATTGATACATGATGTAGATGGATTGATGTGGTTTCATTAGTATATGATGCATTGTTCGAAAAATGTATAGATGACTCATTATTGTCTTATCATGATTTATAAGGTGCACAAATGGATGAACTCCAAAGTGGTCCCATTATGGTGAAATCCCTCATGGGAAGACGCTTTGCAGATTGAGTTATCCTAGAATAATGGTTGGAGGACCCATGCTTGTATGTGGAATAATGAGATCAAGATCAATGAAGTTGTTGGTGAAACTATCCTAGATGGATAGTGCTTGTCGTGCCATTTCTGGTGGTATGTGGAATGTCAAATGACACCTAATGGTTTGAGAGTTATGGCCTTAAAAAATTGAAGGACCCCCATATGAATGCTTGAAGATGACAAGGTCAAAGAAGTCAAAGTGATTTAAAAGAAGAAATCATTATTTAAATGATAAATTAAAGTGACAAAGTCAAGGTGGATTATTTAAATAATAAAAAGAAGTGACAATATCTAGAAGGAATATTTAAATGATAAAGTATTGGAGAAATTTCTATTCATGGAAAGTGGTTAACCCTAAAATAAGGAAAATAGGTTAAGTGACCTAGAAATGGGTTAAGTGACATAGAGGATGAAAGTATAAATAAGATAGCAATGGTCTCTTGCAAAACATCCTTTTTCGTGGATCAATGGATAGCTTCTTGTGAGAATATCTTTTGAGTATTGATGGAGAGCTTCTTGTGAGAGCATCTTTGGTGTGGATTTTTTGAGCATGATTGAAGATCTATTATGAGAAAGAGAGCATGAGTAGGATCTCATGGATGCATCAAAGTTTTGACAATATCATATATCTTGATGGAAAAAGTCTTGGAGCTTCAGAAACCTTAGTTTCTAAGGTGTACAAGGGTTGTAGTGAGCTAGGACGCGTACATACGCAGGCTGTATGAAGACAGGTCACGTACAGTAGATAAAATCATGGAGATTTGTGTTTGATTTGATGACTGGTTGTTGAAGACTATAGCAGGTTCAATATCTGCATTCTATGTGTTGAGATATATCACTGAGACTCTGGTATGGTTACATTATTGTCTTGATGGATACTATTGCTTGTTGTGTTGTGAATTCTTAGATAATTCTTGGTATGATTGCAATGATGTGATTTCTACTAGTTGATGGAGTCAACAATACTCTTGTGACTCAGTGGTAATATGATAGCTATGGTATACTGGCTTCTTATACATGATTAAGTTAGCATTCATATTGATTGGTTGTGGATCATGAGTAAGCTATTGGAAATCTTGGATATGTTGTGACTGGTTGGTGGTCAGGTTGGACAGTGCAAGAAAAGAGAAATTATGCTTGCATTTTGTAGAGGATATGAGTATTTGATGAAAAGGATAAAACCTAATATCTCATAAGGTGTATGTAGGCTGTTGTATACACTGTCCACGTACATACGTGGGTTGTAGTGAGCCCGGGTGCATACACAGGCGGGCTGCACTACTGATAGGTCACTTAGCTGTGACAAATTGATATTTGTGGAGGACTGTTGCCTCATCTCAGTTGGTGCTGAGGATGTAAGCTGAGTCTTTCATATAGATATGGTGCTCTTGTAGAGTTGTACTCTATTCAGTTGTTGCTAAAAAAACCCAAGGATTGTAGTCTGTAATAAAAATAAAATTGTACATACATATTGTGTTTTTTGTGTTCCTTGTGCTAATGAGTTATTTATGATCTATGTTGTATATATATACTATTGTTATATGTTCACATTTAATTGGTCATAAAAGACAACAATAAGTAATGTGTTAATGGTGATTGGTAACTAATGAGTTTTGTTGTAAGAGGGAAGTTTTGAGAAAAGAGTCCCACACTCATTCACCCCCCCCCCTCTAAGTGTGGTAGGTGTGTCCAATAATTGGTATCAGATAAGGCCTTCATCACAAGCCTTAACAAGATTGAAGGAGATCCATAGACATACAAATGGATGATGAAGTACCAATCCTTGATGAGGAAAACTATTCTACTTGGAGAATAGAGATGAGAGTACATTTGAAGGAAATGGGAGCATCTATTTGGAAGGCAACCATTGGGGGATTAGTTTCCTTGAAGAACAAGTCAAATTTTGTAGCTCAAAGGGAAGGAAAGAAAAATTACACATTGGATCTAAAGACCATTCTTAGTGGACTCTCAAACCCTATCAAAGAGAGCATGGGACAATGAGCTTCAACCAAGGATCTATGGCTAAATCTAGAGGGGACATATCAAAACAAGAAACAAGATGTTGAAGACCACTCCATCAAGATCATTAAAGGTAAAGAATCTCCAAAAACTCTTGAATGCATTATTTCTAAATGTGATCTTGAAAACACTTCAAATAAAGACAAAGAATCAAGTGATGATGTTATCACAAATGAATAACTTGAAGACATTTCAAATGAAGTCAAAGAATCATGTGATAATGTTGGAAAAAAGGAAGATCTTGAAGATACCTCAAATGAAGGTAAGGAATCCTCAAAGACCCTTGATTGCAATGATTCAAAATGTGATGATGTTGAATATTTCTCAAGTGAATAAGAAGATCTAGAAACAGTTGGTGTAAAGTTTGATGGAATTTATCCCATGGAAAGAATAGAGAAATATCTATTAGAACTTCAAAAATAAGTTGAAGAGGGTTTATATAGATATAGTAGCGATCATTATTATACACACTATAACTATCTTTCAGATAACACTAAGAATTTTCTTAGGAGAAGTCAAAGGCACATCTTGAAGTTAAAGGGAATGTTCAAAGAAAACAAAGAAAGAAATAAGACTCAATTAGAAGAAGAGGAAGAAGAAATCACAAGACTAAAGAATGAAAAAGGAGATATGAAGGTAGATTTTGAGATTAGAAAATTTTTTGAAACTATTGTCCATCTCAAGACCCAAATTGAAGAAGCCAAAAGGGTAGAAGAACTATTGAAGAATAAAATTAATGAAAACAAAGAGTCATGTGATAAGTTAGAAGATGAATTTGTTTACCTTAGAAAGAAGGTAGACAAGTCAAGCAAATTCTTGAATAGCTCAAAAATCTTGGTTGAGATCTTGGAAAGTCAAAGATCACCATATGATAAATCAGGGCTTGGACACAAAGGAGAAGATACACATGCTGAAGAAAGCACCTCAAAGAAGCATGAGGTAGGTCCATAAAAGGATGAAGACAAATTTGAAAATCAACCACCTACACAAGGCAAGGGATGTTTCAAAAGAACAAAGCAAGGAAGACATCAAGAACCTATCTTTGGGATACCAAAGTAAAGGTATGAAAGTGTTTTTCATGGGATTGTTTTTCATGTAGTGAATATGGTCACAAAGATTTTGAATGTAGATCTTATGAAAGAAGATATAATGAAATATTTAATACCACAATAAGGTGTTAGATATGTGATAAAGTAGGACATATTGTTGTTCACTGTAATTCCATAAGATGCTATAGTTGTAGTGAATTTGGCCACAAATCCCAGGAGAGATGGAACACAAGAAGAAATTATATGATGAGGAATTCAAATAGAATGGCTAGAAGAAGGAATGAAGTAAGGAAGGGACACATATTTTAAACGATGGATGATCAGAGATCAATATATGAGGAGCAGGAACATCTACAAAAGTGGGTGAAGAAGACAAAGCAGCCAGAACATAATGAAATACTGAAGGGAATTTCAAAAGTTTCATCTATTGAGGCATACACGGGTGACAGTGGTATCAATCATGTACATATGCAGGCTGACCTTGTATATCTCGTGTACATACACAAGATGTTTGTGCAATAGGTCGCATATAAGTGGTGAAGCCTAAGGAAAAGGGATATGCATATGGGTTGCAACTTGATGTGATGGTATAACTATGTGATGGAGGGTCTTCCATGGTTTATTGCATGTTTTGACACTGTTTGTTGCAATTTATCATGATTCTATATTGGATTATGTAAGGTGATGATGTAAAATAAAATCTCGGGTGCATGGCACTAACCCATGCGTATGGATTGATGCATTTTCTGTTGAAAAATAATGTTGTTTATAAGAGTGAAGTTATGGCACCTTGGTTATGTGATATATATTAATGATGTATTGGAAGCCTACTTGTTGGAAAACTTGATGCATGCATTTGGCATATGGATGAGATACACATTGAGCTATGTGGTTGGTAATATTGATGAGGTGATGATGTTGTGAATCATTGATAGTCTATAGTTGATGCATGATTGGTACATTTCTAGTATATTGGTAGAGGAACCTACTAGTAATTTTAATGGCACATGTTTTATGGAGTATTTGGCATACATATATAGGACTCATCATTTTGTAGTATTGGTGCATGGTGATGTACATGTTTGGTACACTCATATATGGCATATGATTGACGACACTACACCATTGGTATTACTTGATTAACACAACAATTTGTATTTTCTTGAGATACATGGTTATGGTACTTGGTTCATGATGAAGACATATCATGAGTGATATAACACTTGTTTGGCATGTTTATAGATGCACATGGTTGGGATATTGGTAGATGCACATGTTGCCTTGTTCATAGAGGCATATGATTGATACATTCCATTGATGATATCTTTTGGAACATTGCATGATGTTGATGTACATGGTTGATGTACATAGGTGTTGTGCATGATGAGCACACATTTTTGTAAAGGATGTACTTGATTGATATTTTTCTCATGATTCTTTATTTCATTGTTGACATATGATGCTTGGTATGGCATGATTTTGATGCATGAACAGGTCCAAGGATCGTTATATGGTATCACATTGTTCATCTTGCAGAGAAGATAGGGAAGACATACCCATAGGGGGAGTCATTTTTCTTCCCATGATTGTAGGAGGATATATTTATCTGATGCATACCTAGAAAAGAGCCCTATATTTGAAGAAAGAGCATAGAAGCATAATTCCAGGGGGAGCAGTGGTCACAGGGGGAGTATGCTCGATGTATATTCAACATTACATTAGATTGATATCCCTTATTCAAAAGGGGAGATATTATTGAAAGGAAGATCAAAGGCACTTAAAAAGGGGGAGTATCCCTAAGGAAAGTTCAAGCATGGGGAGCAACCCCAAGAGGAGAATGGCCCTTTTCCATTGATGTCAAAGGGGGAGAGATAATCACATTGATGTGATTGATGTTTATTGATGGGGAGATATAGTCACATTGACTATTGATGTAGAGCATGCCTTAATATTTATGGGGAGAGATAGTCACATTGACTATTGATGTAGAGCATGCCTTATCTACATGTTGACATCAATAATTGGTAATTGGTGCTGACATCAGTGTTGGTATTGCCATCAATCACAAAGGGGGAGATTGTTGTATCATATTGTCATTGATGCCAATGGTTTGATTGATTGATGTTAATGATTGATGTCAGGTGATTGTTTGATTTATTGATGTCATTGATTGATGTCAAGTGATTGATTGATTGATTGATGTCAAATGTAATATGTACTATCCTTGATGAAGATGGATCAATGGGTTGTCATTGATACATGATGAAGATGGATGTATTTGGTTTCATTGGTATATGAGGCATTGTTGGAAAAATTTATAGATGACTCATTATTGTCTTATCATGACTGACAAGGTGCACAAATGGATGAACTCCAAAGTGGTCCCCTTATGGTGAAATCTCTCATGGGAAGATGCTTTGCGGATTGAGTTATCATAGAAGAATGGTTGGAGGATCCATGCTTGTATGTGGAATAATGAGATGAAGATCAATGAAGTTATTAGTGAAACTATACTATATGGATAGTGCGTGTCATGCCATTTCCGATGGTATGTGGAATGTCACATAACTCCTCATGGTTTGAGAGTTATGGCCTTACGAAATTGAAGGAACCCCATTTGAAGGCTTGAAGACCACAAGGTCAATGAAGTCAAAGTCCTTTAAAAGAAGAAATAATTATTTAAATGATAAAGTAAAATGACAAATTCAAGGTGTATTATTTAAATAATAAAGATAAGTGACAAAATCTAGAAGGAATATTTAAATGATAAAGTATTAAAGAACTCTCTATGTATGGAAAGTGGTTAACTGTAAAATAAGGAAAATAGTTTAAGTGACCTAAAAATGGGTTAAGTGACCTAGAGGATGAAAGTATAAATAAGATACAAATGGTCTCTTGCAAAACATCTTTTTTGGTGGATCAATGAAGAGGTTCTTGTGACAATATCTTTTGAGTATTGATGGATAGCTTCTTGTGAAACCTTATTGTGAGAGAATCTTTGGTGTGGATTTCTTGAGCATGATTGAAGATATATTCTGAGAAAGAGAGAATGAGGAGGATCTCATGGACACATCAAATTTTCGACAATATCGAAGATCTTGATGAGAAAAGTCTCGGAGCTTGAGAAACCCTAGTTTCTGAGGTATACGTTGGCTATAGTGAGGTAGGACACGTACATACGTAGGATTTATGAAGAGACGGTGTGTACAATAGATAAAATCATGGATATTTGTGTTTGATTTGATGACTGGTTGTTGAATACTGTAGCAGGTTCCAAATCTTCAATCTATAGGCTCAGATCTGTCACTGAGACTCTGGTATGGTTACATTATTGTCTTGATGGATACTATTGTTTGTTGTGTTGTGAATTCTTAGAGAATTCTTGGTATGATTGCTATGATGTGATTTATGCATGTTGATGGAGTCAATAATACTCTTGCGATTCAATGGTTATATTATAGCTATGGTATATTGGCTGATTATACATGATTAAGTTAGCGTTCATATTGATTGGTTGTGGAGCATGAGTAAGCTATTGGAAAGCTTGGATATGTTGTGACTAGCTGGTGGTCAGGTTGGACAGTGGAAGGCAAGAGAAATTATTCTTGCAAGTTATAGAGGATCTGAGCATGTGATGAAAAGGATAAACCCTAATATCTCAAAAGGTATACGCAAGTTATTCTATACACTAGCCACGTACATATGCGGGTTGTAGTAAGCCAGGGCACATACACAAATGGACTGCACTACTGACAAGTCATGTACCTATGACAGATTGATATATGTGGAGGATTGTTGCCTCATCTCAGCTGGAACTGAGTCTTTCATATAGAGATGGTTCTCTTGTAGTGTTGTACTCTATTCAGTTGTTACTAAAAAACCCCAAGGATTGTAGTCCGTAATAAAAATAAAATTGTACATAAATATTGTGTTCCTTGTGGTGATGACTTATTGATGATCTATGTTGTTGATATATGTTCACATTTAACTGGTCATAAAAGACAACAATAATTAATGTGTTAATGGTGATTTCTAACTAATGAGTTTTGGTGTAAGAGGGAAGTTTTGAGAAAAGATTCCCACACTCATTCACCCCCCCCCCTTCTAAGTGTGGTAGGTGTGTCCAACAATTGGTATCAGAGCAGGCCTTCACTACAATCCTTAACAAGATTGAAGGAGATCCATAGACACAGAAAGGGATGATGAATTACCAATCCTTGATGAGAAAAACTATTTTACTGGGAGAATAGAGATGAGAGTACATTTGAAGAAATGGGAGAAACTATTTGGAAGGCAACCATTGGTGGATCAGTTTCCTTGAAGAACAGGTCAAATTTTGCAACTCAAAGGGAATGAATTAAGAATGACACATTGGCTCTCAAGACCATTCGTAGTGGACTCTCAAGCCCTATCAAAGAGAGCATGGGACAATGCACTTCCGCCAAGGATCTATGGCTAAACCTAGAGGAGACATATCAAAACAAGAAAGAATATGTTGAATACCACTCCATCAATATCATTAAAGGTAAAGAATCTCCAAAAACTCTTGAATGCATTATTTATAAATGTGATCTTGAAAACATTTCAAATAAATACAAATAATCAAGTGATGATGTTTACACAAATGAATATCTTGAAGACATTTCAAATGAAGGCAAAGAATCATGTGATAATGTTGGGAAAAAGGGAGATCTTGAAGATACTTCAAATGAAGGTAAAGAATCCTCAAATACCCTTGATTGCAATGATTCAAAATTTGATGATGTTGAATATTTATCAAGTGAAGAAGAAGATCTAGAAATATTTGGTGTAAAGTTTGATGGAAGTTATCCCATGGAAAGACTAGAAGAAGATCTATTAGAACTTCAAAAAGAAGTTGAAGAGGGTTTATATAGATATAGAAGTGATCATTATTATACACACCATAACTATCTTTCATATAACACTAAGAAGTTTCTTAGGAGAAGTCAAAGGCATATCTTGAAGTTAAAGGGAATGCTCAAAGAACAAGAAGAGAGAAATAAGACTCAATTAGAAGAAAAAGAGAAGAAATCACAAGACTAAAGAATGAAAAAGAAGATATGAAGGTAGATGATGAGATTAGAAAAAGTTTTGAAACTATTGTCCTTCTCAAGTCCCAAATTGAAGAAGCCAAAAGTGTAAAAGAACTATTGAAGAATCAAATTAATGAAAAGGAAGAGTGATGTGATAAGTTAGAAGCTGAAGTTTTTGACCTTAGAAAGAAGGTAGAGAATTCAAACAAATTCTTGAATAGCTCAAAAATCTTGAATGAGATCTTGGAAAGTCAAATATCACCATATGATAAATGAGGTCTTGGATACAAAGGAGGATATAGACATGTTCAAGCAAGCACCTCAAAGACGCATGAGGTAAATATATCAAAGGATGAAGACAATGTAGAAAATCAACCACCTACACAAGGCAAGGAAAATTTCAAAAGAACAAAGCAAGGAAGGCATCAAGAAGATATATTTGGGACACCAAAGAAAAGGTATGAAAGTATTTTTCATGGGAAATGTTATTCATGTAGTGAATATGGTCACAAATATTTTGAATGTAGATATTATGAAAGCATATATAACGAAAAATTTCATAACACCATAATGTGTTCGAGATGTGATAAAGTAGGACATATTGTTGTTCACTGTAATTCCATAAGATGTTATAGTTGTAGTGGATGTGGCCACAAATCCCAAGAGTGCTGGAACAAAAGAAGAAAGTCTATGATGAGGACTTCAAATAGCATGGCTAGAAGAAGGTATGAATTAAGGAACGCAAACATATTTGAAAATATGGATGCTCAGAGCTCAAGTTTTGAGGAGCAGGGACATCTACAGAAGTGGGTGAAGAAGACAAAGCAGACATAACAGGATGAAAGACTGAAGGGGAGATCAAAAGTGTCATTTACTGAGGCATATGCGGGTGACAATGGTATCAGTCGCTGTTTGCACCCAATTCGTCACTGTGTGAGAAAATTATGAGTGCTTACATGCCCAGTTGGTCTCTGCTAGGCATGACAACTGTGAGGTAAAAGGTTAGAAAGAAAAACAACAAAGCTATTAACAAAATCAAACTAAAACTACTAAAAACTATGAGCATATAAAACAAATGAAAAATAGAGACAAATGGACCAATATCACCAATGTATAAGTTGATCTGTTGATGAAATCCAAAGACACACAAAGAAGAAAGGGGCCTTGGGTCCCTCCTTTCTCCAATGG
>JZKD02S1758593.1:83003-105761 GCA_000966675.3 Picea glauca | reverse complement strand
GTAACTGACCTAGACATGACTCATGCAGACCTATTACATTATTAACCCACGCAGGGGTGCGGAAATTCCAATTACAAAATAAAGTGTTGGGGCCAAACACTGCCCTGTGAGACCATTGTAGTTGTCTTTTGGAGCATTTTGTAGCAGCTTCTATCTTCTATATTGGAGCCATCTAATGAGCATTCCAGATCGACATCTTCATTGTAGCAGGTTCTATTATTATGAATAAAATCAGATCTGAAGAGTTTTGGCTTGTCTATCATCTTGTTGATCTTGCATATGGTTGAGGTATGTTCCATTACGGTATCTTCTTGTTTATTGCTGCAACACACATATAAATCATCAACATAAACCCTAAGGCTGAAATCAAGAGGTCAACCTGCAAGTAAACACATACAAACAAGTAAATCAACAAAGTGTTTGACGAAATACCATGACCAGAAAAGTTTAAAAAGACACCCAAAACCGTGATGTTCCTGGCATAATGGCTTGGGAACATTACATTCAACTCATAGTCATACGTGATCTACAGAGATGGAAGTCTAACTCACAATATACAATGATGTTGCCTCCACTCCTGATTATAACTCAATTCAAAAGGGGGGCCCCTTTATACACATAGACTCTCTTATGTCTATAGCTATCATAGCTATCATAGAATCACCCAACTAATTAAGACTTCCTAACAATGAGTTCCTAATAATGCCAATGGCCTCATGACTTAATTTATGACCTAGACTTGAGTAATAAAGTAATTACATCATGTTTACATAATAGTTATTGATTAGCACATGTAAATCACTAAAAGACAAAATCAACAATAAGATGAAGTACATCATAGTGACCATTTTAGGGTTAACAACATGCGCTTAATGATCTCATTCACATCTTATGGATATGATACCTGAGTCTCATGGTGGAATTCAATTTGAATAGTGTTACATATGGCACGCTCCCCAAAGTGAGGGTCATGCTACCCTTGTTCCCTATATACCTAGGATGGAAAAACTCCAAACCGAACATTTCTTGGAGTCCCCCTTTTTTGAAACATTTCTTAGCATTTGTAGAAAATTTTACACCCAAAGTGACTTTTCAGTTATGTTTTCATAACTTTAAATTTTTATTTATTTTATGATTTCAAAGACAACGTCCCCTATGACAATGATCCTGAAGTCCCCTATGACAGTCCCTAAAATTTGGCAATGTCTCCACACATCCCCTAGATGCATTTCCCCACTCCCATGTCCCAACAGACTTGGTCGAACATTGGATTTGAATTTCTCCAAGTGACTATTTTACACCAATAAACTAGCACCGACAAATTGGGCAACCCCACTAGGTTACGAGTTACAACCCAAGTCACCATTTAAAAACTTAGTATGCAATAATCTAAAGACTAAACCATAAAGATGCAATAAATTAACATCAGGCATGCATCAATGCAGAATTTCATACAATCCCTAATAAAACCTCTAACCAATAAGTGAGGGAGGTTGTTATTCAACTCTAGCTGTGGCTCCGTGCATATTTTATTTATAAACATTTGTAAAATGAAAATCTTAAAAGACACGTCTCCTCTCTTTAACAATATATTGTTTGTTACAATAATCACCTTTCTTCATTCCTAAGTGCTAACCTCTAATTATCTCCCTTACAGCTAGAAATCTAGTTTAATTTCCCTTCAACCCATTTTGTATGGTCTCGGTTGAATATCGTCATGTTGGAATTACAGACAATGGCTCTCAGTTTACCCTGTGCAGATTCATTCCTTCCGTAATGCTTTGACTATCTCTATTGTTCTCAACAAAAAATGCTACTTCATTCCATCTATATAATGAGTTTACAATGTCATATATTTTCTTCCCAAGCCAATCCACTTGCTACTTTATACAATTTACCTTGGTTTTGTCATTTTTTTCTCTTTAAAACATTGGCATCACAATTTTGATGTTGTCATAAGCCCAAGTAATTCACATGTATAGTTTATATGCCCTCCATTTGAATGCTTCTACAACTCCTCGACCATTCTGATTCAGTCTTTGAATCCTGTTGATACAGATAGCTTTGTAGCTTATTAGTTTTAAATCCAATATTCAGCTAACAATTAATTTATCATTTCTATCCTATTCTTCATTGTAGATGGTATGTGCTTTATTGTCTAGTGAATTGTCAACGAGTTTTGTATTGTTCTTCAAAAGTTATATAATGGATTGTCGATGAGTCTATGCTGTTGTTGAATCCATATTAACTACGCTTTGTTATTTAGTGGAATGTAAATCAGTGTTGTGTTGTTCTACTGCTGGTTTTAGTCAGTTGTTCACTATTCCTGATTTCATCCTTCACCGTTCATGAAGCAAGCAACAAAACACGAACACAAAAAGCATATAAAGAGAGAGCATAGTGATCACTCAACCAAGTTATATCAGATTTATGATGGTTGATGGCATGCAAAGCCAACACCTTGGAGCAAGTGAACACTTCAAGAATGCCTTGAGAATGATCGAATATTGAAGCAAGCTCCAAGAGTAAGAATAAAGACTAAGCTCTAGGAACATTATCAAAGCAGGGATAGAACGCAAAGCAAGCATATGGAGCAACCATCAAAGAATACATCATCACTCATGGAGATTTTGGCACACTTTAAAGGCATCAACAGATTCAAAGCTACTTATTTGTTGTACTTGACTATTTTGTTCTTTTTTCTGGAGAAATAAATTCCCCTCGCCCTCGACTAAGCTCTAGGAACACTATCAAAACAGGGATACAGAACAAAGCAAGCATAGAGATAGAGAGAAAAGCATATGGAGCAACCATCGAAGAATACATCATCACTCATGGAGATTTTGGCACACTTTAAAGGCATCAACAGATTCAAAGCTACTTATTTGTTGTTCTTGACTATTTTGTTCTTTTTTCTGGAGAAATAAATTCCCCTCGCCCTCCCCCACTTGAGCATTTAACTGCAAAAATTCCTGGTAAGCCTTTTAGTGGGAATGGATCCCACAATCTCCCTAGGCATTACACCATAGCGGAAAGGGTCGAACCAACCAAGCTATCCCTTGAGGCTTGACTGTTTTGTTCTTACACAAAGCAATGTATGAAGCCAATATCATACAATGCACTAAGTTCATAGAAAAAAGACATGCTTCAATGTGGGTTTTATCTGCAAAAAATACTGTTTTCTTTGTTTTTACATTCACTGGCACATAATCCCAAATAATCAGATTCATAAGCATAACCGTACTCTAGCAAAAGAAGTTAGTCACCATGTTAGATTGTATTTAACTACAAGGTAATGATTGTTTCTTCAAAATTTTTGCAGGAATGATGTCTATAACATAATGACATTTAAACTGGTCCAAGACAAGACACTCGACAACATTGATCACTCTATTTCAACTAAAAATATCGAAAAATGAAAACAACAGTGGATTTTACTTACAGTTCCCGTGATTTTTTCCATCTCTCCAAGTATACATGATAGAAGTGCAGATTTGCCAGAGCCAACCATCCCTACAATGGCTATGAAAGATGAAGGTTTAACATATAAACTTATGTTATTAAGAATCAACCCTTCATCTTCTGGACACCACTTGAATGACCCATCTATAATTGACAAAGCATATTCAGCTCCTTCGGAAAGCTTCTCAACAGCCTCTGCATTCACCTCATCACTGTGGAGATAATTTTCAAGTCGATGAAGAGAAACAACAGCTTGTGCTGCTGCAGTGAGTAATTTAGGAAAGGATCCCAGAGGCTCTTGGAGAATGCGAAAAATTAGAATTGCAGTAAAAACTCGGCCTGGCGTAAGTTCTATCTGCATCAGTATGCATGAGCCAAATGATATAACAGAAACTGCAAGAGGTAATAACCACAGCAGAAAAATACTTATAGCAGAAGTATACATAACCCTCATTATCCAAATGTGTTCTTTAGCACGAGCAGCCTCAACTTTCCTAAGAAACCATTCTTGCCAGGCCTGCAATTTAATAATCTTCATGTTGCTTATTGCTTCATTAGTGACCTTCATACGGTTATCTTTGGAAGATAGTACCTGTGTCATATATTTCTGTTGTTTAGAGGCTATGAATAGACAAAAACACATCACAATTACCATAGTAGCCAAGCCAGCCAGCACAGCAAGTCGAATCACGCCAAAGAGAATAAGCAATGCAATGGATATCTGAATTGGCATTGACCAAAGGTCATGGACACTTCCAACCATACGAGTCACTATATCCACATCAACTGACATATAGTTCACAATTTTCCCCATGCCATGGCTTTGCCGAGCGGAATTCGAAAGGCATATACCCTTTTGGTAAACTGTAGAAACTAGCGATGATTGCACCGACAAGTTAAGTTTTCCACAAAGAAATTTGTATTGATGATCTATAATCACTTCAGAAAACTTAGCTATAAACAGTACAAATGCAAGTGCCGTTCCATTGTACCACAGAGCCTCTTTGTTTGTGGTAACATCTATGAAGCTCTGGATTAAAAGTGGGCCCACATACATCACCGACAATTTTGCAAGGGCCAAAACAGCAGTGAGGCTAAATTGCTTCCAGAAGGACCGTAACAGAGCTAATACAAGAGAACATTGCCTTGATCGCAACTTTGATTGGAGTAGAGCAGAAACACTTTCGGCTTTATCTTGAGGTCTAAGCATAGGTATATCATGAACATTAATGGCATACTTCTGTCCAGTGGCCAACAGAGAATTCAACCAGAAAAAAGTCAACCTGCTTATAAACCCTGAACTAGCATAACTTGTTAGAGTTCCAGAGTTCTGCTTTTGGTGGAAAAATATTTTATCTGTTAATAGATTTTTAGAAAGAGTATCAGAATTTTCCATCACTGCTACTTTTGTAGAACCTTGGATAGCAATCGCCAAAAGTGTTGAGATTAGTGGAAGAGTCACAAACAATATGCAATCATTAAATATGATATGAATTGAATGGGAGTTGTCACTCATGAACCAAACAACACGTGAAAGCATTTCATATACCCGCAGGATGAAACTAGAGACCCACCAGCCTCTCAAAAGAAAATGATGCGAAGATGATGCAGACCTCTTTTCAAAACTGATAAGAAGAAGTGAAAGCGACCAAGTCATTGCTTGAGAACAAAAATACACCATGTGAGGAAAACTGGCACGAGGCTGTCTGCCATGATAAGCAACCCAGTAATGAACAATAGTGGCCATGGAATGAGTTATGCTTAGAATTGTTGTGATAATTTGAACAATAAGTAAATTTCCCCTGGCTACAACAATCCTTTGACCTTCTGCAACTCGGTTATGACGCCGGAGATTGGTGCCCCACATTGCATATATCCCAAACCCCAGAAATGCAGCTGAGAAAGCAGTCTCTATAGCCAAGGAAACCAACTTTTCGATGTTTTGTGAGAGTAGAACCAGATGCAACCATTGCAAGAGAGACATAAACCACGTTTTCATCCCCAGATCGCTCAAAGCCAACCAGGATAGCCTTGTCATTGAATCCTTCAACAGACTCAAAAATCCTATATCCAATTCAAGGATAGAAAAATTAACATTGCAGACAAAAGTCAGGGACACGCATATTTTAAATTAAAAAGTCTGACCAAGCAAAAATGTAGTCAGAGTTTCTCACCATCCATTCTTGTTTTACAGTCAAATTCACACTGCTTCAACAATGTAGAGCTAAACTTCTTCAGAAACCATATCTGTGACAGAGTTCATCTGAGAACAATAATACAGCATTCATTTTGTTTATGTCAATATAAGGGTAGCTGCAAAACCTCTAGCGTTCTTATTTGCAACAATGATAGAATTATCCATTGGAAAATATGAAAAAATAGGAAACCAGTGTCTAAATATAGAGAGGTGGAAACAGTGAATTTCGTTAATCTGGCAGAAACGGGTGAATTATGTGCTTCAGCAGGAAAACACACAAAATTGTCGAGTTTTTCGTCTTCAAGTTTGGAGGTGGAAAGGTGGAAAGCCGAAGAAAGAATGCCTAGCAAGCTTCCACCTCCATTTTGTCCATTACAAGCAGCAAGTTAAAGCTTAGCATTAGTCTATTGAAAGGGAGAGAGAGTCCAAACGAAGTTACCTGGAAAGCTCGAATCAATCAAGTCTCGAATATATCTATTTCCAGATTCCAGGCCCTTGAACGAAGTATCTATTTTCTCAATAAATTAAAGTTCATAGAAGGTTAATTGTCTCAGTGCGTGATATTCGTTGATAGTGGGAAAAAAAGAAAGAGACTTCAGGTAGTGGAAGCTGACAACGCCAGGATTGTTTGTTTCGGGTGCAGTAAAAAGAGAATAAATAATAATTAGTAGATAGTTATAGGAAGAACGCGGCAGAGTATTCTAAACATTTTAATTTTTTTCTTTTTTGGGTCACTATCATTAAATCGGGTAAATCCATTATTAACAATTACATTGTTTAAATTTTATTTTTAAATGCATCTAAAACCAAAACCAACAGAATTATTAAGCAAGTCTACAATGGTGGTTTGCCAAGTAACGAGCATGAATGATCAGCTTCCGGGCCTTAGAATGAAGAATCTATATTCTCAATAAATTGTAGTTCATGGAAGGCGACATTGTCTGAGCGCGTGACATTTGTTGATGATGGTGGAAAAAATAAGAAAGAGACTTCAGGTAGTGGAAGCTGACAACGCCAGTTATGATTGTTTGGGGTGCTGTAAACAGAGATTAAATAGTTATATGAAGAAGGCAGCCGTCAAGTTATTGCCCTTATCCCTTACCCGAACCCAACTGCGCGTACTGCATCTTGGCTCTCTATTTCCATGAATCCTTAATAGCGTACAAATAAGAAGAGAAGATGGGTTCTCTGAAATATGGGGAAGAGATTCAGATTACTATGTGTGAATATACACTGAGACCAACAGCAGAAATATTAAGCGAGTATACAATGGTGGTTTGCCAAGGAATGATCATGAATGATCAGCTTCCAGGCCCTTGAATGAAGTATCTATTTTCTCATTAAATTAAAGTTCATGGAAGGCGACATTGTCTGAGCGCGTAAAATTCGCGGACAGAGAAAAAAAGAAAGACTTAGGGTAGTGGAAGCTGACAACGCCAGTTGTGATTGTTGGTTTGGGGTGCTGTAAAAAGCGAATAAATAATAATCAGTAGTTACTTATATGAAGAAGGCAGCCGTTGGGAGCGTCCTGCATCTTAGCTTTCTATTTCCGTGAATCCTTAATTGAGTGCAATTAAGAGAAGCTGGGTACTCTGAAATCTGGGGGAAGAGATTCAGATTACTGTGTTTGAATATACACTAAACAAAACAGAATTATTAAGGAATTATATAATGGTGGTTTGCCAAGTAACGATCAAGAAAACCGAGTTTCGTAGAGTGCAAGTTCGAGAATTCATGCATTAAAATGGGGCTAAGATGCTTTAAGAAACAATATGCACCAAGAGTTATGGCGCAGCGTTGAGCCTTACCTTTTCTTCGAAGAAAAAACCATTGAAACCGGTACGCTTCAATGCGAAATTAGACACTGTTTTTGGTTTGAACTTATGACTCTCGAAACCCAAAGGATCCGAGTAGGCTGGACAAACCACCATCTAATATTGAATGGTATATATACTAGCACAGCTGCTAACTTGCGGCTGAAAATGTCGAAAGGTCGGTTAAGAACGCGTGCCATAAAATGTCTGTGGTAATTCGTAATTTGTATGTGGAAATATGAAACGTTTGGCATCCTATTTAATCATTTAAATATGGCAATTACATATCCTTGTAGTAATTTTTTAATGTGATTAGGTAAATGTTAAAAAGTAAACATGTTAACGGATGTCTTGATAAATGCAAGAAAGTTATGAACAATAAATCTGACCCTTTGATTTTGGAGGACGACTAAGAATATACCAGCATCTTCAATGCATAGCCATCAGATTAGGATTTAAGGTTAAATAAGGTTAAAAGATCATTAATTGTACCCATTGTAAATAGGTTAAAAGATCATTAATTCAAGATAATTAGAACATACATTAATATTTCAAAATACTTTCACATTAATTTTTATGAGGAAAACAATATACTCCAAAGGAGGCTGGACCAACCATCTCATATTGAATGGTATACATATCGGAACATACATCGATAATTCAAAATACTTTCGAACACTAATTTTACGAGAAAAACAATATACTCCAAACATTACAACGTTGAATATATTGGAACATACATTGATAATGCAAAATACTTTTTTATGAGACAAACAATATACTCCAAACATTACAACGTTTAAAGGTATATATTATTGGATGTGCAGCCCTATCACTCACATCACATTCAGTTTTGTTAGTATGCAAGTTTTCAAATTCATACATTAAAATGAGTATGCCTAAGGAAAAACAATATGCACCAATGCATGTATGCCAAATCTCAGAAATGCAGCTGAGAAAGCAGTCTGTACTCAGAAATGCAGCTGAGAAAGCAGTGTGTATAGCTGAGGCAACCAACTTTTTTATATTTTGTCAGAGCAGAACCAGATGCAACCATTGCAAGAGGGTCATGAACCATGTTTTCTTGTCCAGATTGCTCAAAGCCAAACAGGATAACCTTGTGATTGAATCCTTCAACATATTCAAAAATTCTATATCCAATTCAAGAATATTTTCTACATTCAATTCAAGAAGAGAAGAATTAACATCGCAGACAAAATCAGGAATTAACATCGCAGACAAAATCAGGGACAAACATATTTTAAATTAAAAAATCCTACGAAGCAAACGTATATTCAGTTACTCACCATCCATTGTTGTTTTATAGTCAAATTCACTCTATATATTCAATTCAATTCACTCTATATATTCAATTCAAGAATAGAAGAATTAACAACGCAGACAAAAGTCAGAGATAAGCATATTTTAAATTAAAAAATCCGACCCAGAAAAAGTATAGTCAGTTGTTCACCATCCATTCTAGTTTTATAGTCAAATTCGCTCTGCTTCAACAATGTAGAACTAAGTTGTTCACCATCCATTCTAGTTTTATAGTCAAATTCGCTCTGCTTCAACAATGTAGGACTAAGTTGTTCACCATCCATTCTAGTTTTATAGTCAAATTCGCTTTGCTTCAACAATGTAGAACTAAACTTTATCAGAAACCATGTTTGAGACAGAGTTCATCTCAGAATAACAATAAACCATTCATTTTATTGAAGTAACTAAACTTTGTCAGAAACAAACCATGTCTGAGACAGAGTTCATCTCAGAATAACAATAAACCATTCATTTTATTGAAGTCAAATATGAAGGTGTCTGCAAAACCTCTGGTGTCCTTTAGGAAACCTTGGTCTATAAACAATAATTCAACATAAATAAATGTAATTTAAAATTGTTACAGATAAACATTTGGATTATTTTTATTGTTAGTAGATAATAGAAGAATTTGATAATTACAGGGATATTAGATATATTATTTAAGGAAACAAGTTAATAGTTTAAGACTGAAAAGCATCTGGCAGGAGTGGGAGTCTATCCTTCACAATATCACTAACTGATTATTTCTGGTGACTTGATAGCAGTGATGAGAGACTTTCATTGACAAATAGCAGTCAGTAATGACTGTCCTCAATACAAATTGACAATTGAATTATGAAAATACAAAACAAAAGAAAAATAATAATAAAAAAAACAAACTAAAAAAAAGATAATAAGGATTAAATTATAATAATACGAAGGTATACATACCTTACCCCCTGGATTTTAACCTATGACCTCTTAAGAAGAAACACATGTTCTTAACCATTAGGCCACTCAGACTGTATGTTTTTATTATTATGAAAATACAAAAAAATAATAATAAAAACAAAAAAAAAAATAATAATAGAAAAGAAAAACAACTAACTGATACTTGGAAAAAACACATGCTCCAGCCATCTGTACCAATAAAACGCTATCATCCCATAAAGAAGTCTGTCCATATCAAGCTATGGCCAAAGTTAGCAGCATGCATCGTATTTATTATAATCAGAAAAATGTTTATTATAATCAGAAATTAAGGATGATGTATGATATTTCATATCACCTTTGAACCATCCATGAAATTAAGGATGATGTATGATATTTCATATCACCTTTGAACCATCCATGACTGGTGCCAGCACTTAAAGACATATGATGGAAGTTCGAACTGTTCAGCATGGTTTTTCCCATGGCACATAACACAGTCTTTCCTATGTCCCATAGCAGGCGTACTGATCATGTATGTCCTTTTAGGTTGAACCTTGTGGCAAAGGAAATACAATTGATATGCGGAGTACATATTTGCAAAAATTGGGCTTAGGTTTGTAGATGGAAAATTCAGCACAGTAAGTTCTTGTAACCTTGAAAAAGGTTAGAAATATACTTGTACAAAACTTTCTTGTCCTGTGAAAACAAAAGGGAATATGATGTTAAAAAAATATATAGATATGTTTTGATATTAATATTTTTTTTTTTTCTGAAGAGAGAATTTGAATTTGTGTGTTAGTGCATTAAAAAGTTTTCGAGTACGAGATGAGATTGATGAGATTGTAGATTTTCAGTTTTCAAGTACTAGATTAGATTGAAGATTTTAACACTTTATAATTTACTTTCACAATTTATTATTTTAATAATGTGGCTAATTTACTGGATACTCTCATTATAACAGTGTATAATTTACTTTCACAGTTTATTATTTTAATGATGTAGCTAATTTAATGGACACTCTACGAAAAAATCATTATTAAGAAAAATAACTTTCATTATACAATGGTGGTTTGCCAAATAACGATAAGGAAAAACTCGGTTTCGTAGAATGCAAGTTTCAGAATGGCTCAAAGATGCTTGAAAAAACAATATCTACCAAGCGGTACAGCCCGGTGCGGAATGGTATATACGCTGGTACATGCATTATTTGATACTTTCACACCAATTTTTAGAAAAAAAAACTTTAAAAATAAAATAAAATAATTTTAAAAATGCTTACAAATTTCATCATCAAAGTGAATTGTGGTTAGTTCCAAATTTAAAAATTAAGCAAATATGTTTAATTTAAATAGAAAAATGGAAAAAGTAAATAAAAAACAATAAAAGCATTAAAAAATTATAACATTTGTCATATCAATAAGTAATTATCCTCATAAAAACATTAAAATAAAAGTGATTGCATCAAAATCAAAATACTAAAAGAAAAGTGATTTTAAAAAAAATTAACAATAACATGTAAAAGTGGTCACATTACACTTCTAAAAAAATTTGCATTTCATTTTTTTTTTTTAATTGTGTTTTAAAAATAAAGTTACTTATTTCTTGTTACTTATGCTTCTTGGATAACTTTTTAAACAATTAGAAAATGAAATGAGTGAAATTTAAAAAAAAAAAAAAGATAATTTTTAATTTAATAAAAAAAAAGAAAATAAATAAAAATTTAATAGATTAATTTCTGAAAATTGTGAAAAACTTTATTAAAATTATAACATCAAACTAAATTAATGTAAAGTCCAAACACTTTGAATTGTAAATGAAAATTATACTTACTATTTTATTTTGGCAAGGATTAATATTATTATGACATGTTATAATTTTTATTCATTTTTTTAATTTAGATAATGTAAGTTTTTTTAAAATGGGTTAAGATCCCTAAGGAAAAAGTTTCATGTCAAAGTTCTCATCAATCAATCAAATAGAACTATAACTTTGACATGGGGAAGATTTTCAAAGAAAAAATGGTTGAGTTTGTACACTTATTAACTTACTTGATTTTCAAATGGAGTAAATTGCATAGTTTCTTTTCAAAATTTTGGGATTGTTCAATGCTACCACTCATTAATGCTTTGGGTGCATTATTAGTTTAGTTTTAAAAATTAGTAATAATGTTTTTTGTGTATAGATATATTTATGTTATTTTTATTTTTTTACATAAAAATGTGTTGGAAAGAGGAATTGAAGTTGGATGCAATTTATGGAGTACTTCCTTAGACTCTATGTTTATCATGGACATGTGGTGATTTCATATGATCCAAAGGCAAAGTTTCCATGGATCACTGAAAGACAAAAATAGGGAGCCCTCGTGGTTGAAATATTTGAAGATGGACTACCATTAGGAATAACCTAACAAGACCTCATCAAAACATACGCATGTTGCACCAACAAATTTCATTGATCCATCTCCAAAAGGATGTGACAAAGACACTAATATGGTGATGACTCTAGAGGCAACTTCTCTCCCAGTAGTCTCACCACACAAAGACTATTCTAGGAAGGGGAAGAGGTGGCATGGATCATATTCTTTGAATGTGGCTCGATTGAACAAGGTAAAGCAATTGCAACTAATGTAGACTCTAACAACTCAAAAATAGGGGATAAGTTGAATCAACATTGATCAAAAGAAAGAGGGAAATGGGAAAAATGGAGGAATATTATTTGTAACTAGAAGCTTTTTGAAAAAGAATTTGTTTACCAAGTTTTGTAAATCCATCAAATTATGTTGTGAACCCCAAGAAAAGAATTGAAAATTAATCATTTGGATGTAGGCATAAATTTAATATGAATTATACATTCACATATAATAATTGCCCATAAGCGTACCATCAATTATTATAGCTTTTGTACACATTCTATTTATGTTATGTAATTGTAATGTCCCCACTTTGTGACATCATTACATTACAGAGTGTTATGATAACCAGAGTAGCCAAATGGAGGTTATAGAGAGTACAATGACTATTGAGGGGTATTTTGGGGTCTAGTTTGCATCGCTCATCTTATTTCATCAGTATGATCCATTCCGCACAGCTTGGCTTTGGTTCCATTGCATTTCAACGATTTCCATGATTTTGAGTTATTTTGGGCTATAAGTTAATTAAATCCACTAAGGAGGTCATATTGGACATAATACTTGGAGGAACCTCTAGTGTGATAGCTCATTGGAATTGGGAGGAACAACACTATAGGATATGATGATGAGAAGTGACTTTCAATGGCTAGGGAAGCCACAAGGAGAGATAGGGTGCTTTTCAAAGGTAAAATAGTTAATTAATTAATTAAAGTGATTTAATTAATTAAGTAAAAGTCACTTTGGAGTGACAAGGTGAGCAGGAAGGATAAAAGAGAGGCAAGGGCCTCTATTCTCTCATTCAGGTTGATTATCAGTTTTGATATCTGGCTTCTAGCTAGTGAGCCCATGCCTTAGGGGTTTTGAGGGTTTTGACTTAACAAACCCTAGAGATCAGCTCGATGGTGAAAGATCCCACCCAACCTGATCCAAGCTTGGTCACGGAGGTGAAATATTCCTCCCTCGCCATTCTACATCAGATCTACTCAGTTTCAGGTACACTAGCACAGGTACAAGAAGAGAGAGGGCGCACCATTGAGGGTTTCCAATAAGGGGGGCACACCATTGATGGGAGGAAGGTTCGATCTAGGAGTTTGAGAGGGTTTTTGGAAATTTGAGCACTTGGGTATTTCTTGCAGGGCCTTAACCATCATTTCTAGTGCCTTTTGAGAGAGTTATAAGATACAGATGATTTCCTAGAGCCTTGGCACGAATTGGAGAGAAGGAGGGCGCTATTGAGATTCAAATCTATTCAGTTTGGAGGGGTTATACTTCATATTTGACCCGGAGACTTCACCTAGTGACTTGCAGTGTCTCGATCTATCTTTCTAGGAATTCTTAGGGCATTTGGAGGTCTCCCTCATTAGGTCCGAATTATTGGGCCTTCAATCATCCAGGAGGGCGCAAGCTAGATTAGGGAATTGTGCATTGAGTGGATCATATCTTCACCATTCATCCTGAGACTTCACCCGGGGTTTGGTATTGACCCGATCTACATTTTGGCATCTTCATCGGTGGATTTGGAGGTCTTGAGAAGCAAGGCCGAATTATTGAGGGTCTTCAGTGTTCCAGCAGGACGTAGCTCATCCATCTTGAGGTTTGGCACTTCAGAGGGCATGGACCTCGGTGTGTTTTTCATCTATTGCATTCAGGAGGGACTTTGGAGGCTTATAGCTTCTCTTCTTCATCTTGTTTGAGAGTTATCTCCATTTGCTATTACATCTTAGTTATATTGTACTAGATCTACAGATCCATTGTATCAGGGTCTTCTTCTTTATGAATAATATCATATCTTAGGTATTTTTGAGTTGTCTATTGTATTGTTGATATTGCATCTGGTTGAGGTATGTTCCATTACCATATCTTCTTATTTGTTGTTGCAAACACATATAATAATAATCATTATAAACCCTAGTGTAACCTATAAGACCAAATTAGCCAAGTGTTTGACGAAAGGCCACAACCAAAAAACATTTAAAACTCATGCAAAACATGATGTTCCTGGCATCTTGGCTTGGGAACATTACAATAATTTTTATGCTTATATTTATTAAAAAAAAGTTATATTATATATAAGTTGGGCCTCTCTTCGTCTTATATACTCAATCTTGGGAACATAGAAATATTGTTGGTGGAAAAAATAGATAAACAAACTATGTTAATGTTTATAAATGGAAAAAATAGATTAGTTCAAGTGCAAAAATAGTTGGGATGGAGTGCCTCTAATGAAAATTGATAAAGTGAAAAAATGTTCACACAAAGCATGAAAGAATGTGCTAAAAAAACTAAAAATGTACAACCTAAACGGGACCCATTTTATGAAACTATGTGTAATTGTTCTTGCTTACCATCACAAATTAATACCTGAAGCATCGACTAAACTATCAATTTGTAGGATTCCCTTAAGGCGGAGTCAAATAATATCATTTAGATAATAGCCTAGGTCAAGGAGAGTTGATGGAACTATCCTTGGGGAGTAACAAATTACTATGTGCTTTCCTCATAGTCAAGGTCTATGAACCATTAGTGGAACCAACACAGATGCTTGATAATTTCTGGATTTGGTGTGTGTGAGGTGGGATTGATTGGCATAGTGTGTTGATGGTAAGATCGAAGGGTGCTAGTTGTGTTTGTGGTAGTGAGGGAAGTAGTTGCATAGAAGGCCAATGGAATTGTTACACCATTATACAATGGTGTTTTACCAAGTAATGATTCAAAATACCTTGGTTTCTAAGAGTGCAAGTTTTAGAATTTATCATATGGCATCAAGATTGGTCAAAAATGCATATTCACTTTCCAAGACCCTTCTTTCGATTCCATCTTGGGTGTAATCTTATTAGTAATAGAGGTATATTTCCTCTTGCAAATCTAAGGATGTTCATGTTAAAATGTTTGATGTGCTCATTTTAACCATAGACAATATCACTATTGTCACCCAACCATAGGCACACAACCACCCCTGAGCACCTTAACCTTTGCTAGATAGAATGATTTCGGAAAGCCACACTAGAACCAACAAAAAAACACTAGCTACAATAGTAGCACAAGATGGAACCATAAAACACCATCCAACTGCGACAAAAACACAAGACAAAGAGAGCTCACTTTCTCCAAGGGTAGCACACAAGAGAGAGAGTCTCCACAACCACAAAATAAGAACAATACTCAACTGCAACAATTGCACTTCTTCCCCAAATTTGCACCTTCAAGAAATCCACCAATATACTCCAATTTGTCACCAAGAATAAAACCAAGATATATTAGAAGGTAGGGCACATATCTTAGGCTAGATAGCGCTAGAGAGAGAGACCAAAAATCACCCCAGAAGATGCACCTTCCTTTCTTGCAACTGCAGCTTCAAACTTGTATTATACTTTACTTAGAGAGTGAGTGAAGTGAGTGTGTACAAATGAGCTCAAGCACCTCCTATTTATAGTGTTTCTTGTCACATGTCTGGGTCAACTTGTCCTTCTAGAAGCTAATACTTTAATATTAATTATTTTACTGAGTCGACTTGTCTTCTAGGGTTTTTACACATCCGTTTAGGATTTCTCGAGCTTCCATAATATTCTATTCTAGTC
Organism: Picea glauca; assembly: GCA_000966675.3. Taxonomy (NCBI): domain Eukaryota; kingdom Viridiplantae; phylum Streptophyta; class Pinopsida; order Pinales; family Pinaceae; genus Picea; species Picea glauca. The sequence goes on along the minus strand of JZKD02S1758593.1, from coordinate 89,849 downwards.
AAAGGTTACACATGGAGGTTAATACCTCTCACAACTACCATAATATCAACACTCCCTCATAGCTAGGGAGGTATTAATTGTAATGGTCTCAAACACATCCATCCATTTCATATGGCATGGGAAAGGCTCACATAGTCTTGCAGACCATTCTACATGTAGCATCATCATAGCCACATAGGCTATCTCATGATTACGCAGATCAAGTCATGAGCATCATCATCACTATCAGTATCATCTGGTAGCATCCTAGCATCAAAATATATCATCGTCTACATCATCTCTTAAGGCTATAATACATCTGAGTAATCAAACATGATGTTGAATAAGTCATGTGTTGGACTTAGTGCACTCAACAGAGTGTCTCGCATAAGTCGCTCACTCAACAGAGTGATATAGGGACCATTCTTCCTATCCTAGTCACTGCCTGTGACATAGGAAGAATGATTTCCCCAACAGATATTGAAAGCCATGACATAGGTTACAAGGACCATTCTTCCCACTCTCGTCACTACTGTGAACTCAGGAAGAATGATTGTCTTGGACCATTTTCCCCCCTCTGGCCACTATCGTGAACTGAAGGAAAATGTTTGTCATGTATCAATCTCCCCACTCTGGTCACTAATGTGAACTCAGGGAGACAAACCATTCTACTTGTCTGGGCAAAGCCCTGAGAGAATAGTTGTCTGGGCAAAGCCCCGAGAGAATAGTTGTCATGGACCATTCTACCTGTCCGAGCAATGCCCCAGGAGAATAGTTGTCCACGGTACATCAACAATATGTTGTGCCTGAACCATTCTCTACCTGGAGAATGTATGTTCACCAGCACACTGACTATCCATGATGCCATATATCAGCACTCCCTCCCAAACGAGGAAGTCATATTCTCCTTTTCAACCAAGGGAGGGTATCTCCACAAGTCCCAACTTGTCCCTCAAGTATGCAAACTTTATCTTGGACAAAGTTTTTGTCAAAATATCGATTGTCTTCTCATTGGTGGAGATGTACTGGAGAATCAATTCTCCCTTCTAGACTTTATCATGGATAAAATAGTACTTGATATCAATGTGCTTTGACCTTTCATGGAACACGAGGTTCTCTAAAAGATTCACACAGCTCTGATTATCACAATATATCATAGTCAAATCCAACACCTAATCAAATAGTCAAAAAATCATCTTATAGAGCCATACTACTTATGTACAAGCATCACAAGCTGCAATATACTCTGCTTCTGCATTGTTGAGTGCAACATAATTATGTTTCCTGGTAACCCATGATATCATAGCAGAGCCCAAACTGAAACATATACCAGAAGTACTATTTATGTCATCTGCACTCCCTGCCCAATCTGAACAAGTAAATCCATGTAGTTGTATGTCATTGTTTGAGGCACATCTCAAACCATAATTTAGCGTCCCATGAAGATATCTCAAAATGTGCTTTGCAGCTATCCAATCCTCATGTCTAGGTTCCACATGGAACTAGCTCAACATGTTCACAACAAAGAAAATGTTTGGTTGGGTATTAACCAAATACATCAATGAGCCAATCAATTGCAGGTACAGGGGTGGGTCTACTTGATCAAAATCATATTCTCTCAACTTCTTCAGATCTATCACCATGGGAGTTGTCATGGATTTGCAATCCAACATCCTAAACTTCTGAAGGATCTTTACAACATACTTCCCTTGCCCCGGGAATATTTCACCACGCTTCTGCCATACTTCTAGTCCCAAAGAACAATGCATGAGACCAAGATCCTCCATATCGAATTCATAGGCTAACTCCCTCTTACATTGAATAATGAGAGGCTATGCACCTGTCAGAAACAAATCATCAACATATAGTAGCAGGATCATAGGTGCATCATTCACAACCTTGTAATAAAGGTTTGGATCAACACAACTCTTGGAAAATCCAAGTCTCATCAAGTAACTTTCAATTCGTGCATACCAAGCTCTTGGAGCTTGCTTGAGTCCATACAATGCCTTCTTTAATTTGCATACATGGGTTTCTCTCGGGTGTACCTCAAAACCTTGAGGTTGCTCTATGTATACTTCTTCCTTAATTACTCCATTGAGAAAAGTGGTCTTTACGTCCATCTGATGCATACTCCAACCCATGGATGTTGCAAGAGATATGATGGCTCTAATAGAGGTGTATCTGGCAACTGGATCAAACGTCTCATCATAGTCTTCTCCCTCTTATTGGGAGAACCCTCTAGCCATGAATCTTGCCTTGTATTTATCGATACTCCCATCTATTGCATGCTTTATCTTGTAAACCCATTTTGAAGTGACTACATACTTTCCTTCAGGTCTAGGCACAATTTCCCATACATCATTTTTCATGATGGATTGATATTCTTCCATGATAGATTCCTTCCATTCTTTCTTCTTAACTGTTTCTTCAAAGGTGAAAGGTTTTATATTGACAAGACTTGTCATGAGTTTTGCATAACTAGATAATATTTTGGGCCTCTTGCTTTCCTTGAAGGTGCCACTAGGGGATTTATGTCTTTCTGCTTCATGTAGGGTGGATTCGAGCCATGTTAGTCATTTTTTGGTATCAGGTACAATAATTGGTTCCACGGGTTCAAGTGGTTGTCCTGGTTCTTCATTGGGATGTTCTGGAGAACATGTAGTTTCTTCCTTGGGACCTTCATGTTCTTCTTCATCGTTGGAATCCATGAAATCTTCTATAGATTTCCTGAAGGTAATATTTTCATCAAAAGTCACATCTCTACTGATTTCAAGCTTCTGTTGACCTGGAACATAGATTCTGTAAGATTTTGATGACTCATTATATCCAACGAATATGCCCTTCTTTCCTGAAGGTTCCAACTTCTTTCTTTTGTCCTTGGGAACATGAATATAGACATTACAACCAAAGATCCTCAAGTGTTTAACACTTGGATTCTTTCCATAGAAATATTCTTCTGGAGTCATGTTCTTCAATATACGACGAGGACTTCTATTCTGAACATATATGGTTGTCATAGTTGTGTATCCCCATAGAAACATGAATAAATTATGGTCATTCATCATTTCCTTAACATATTCTTCAATGGATTGGTTCTTTCTTTCTGGCACACCATTCTGTTGAGGATTGTAGGGAGTAATGAGCTCCCTTTTAATCCCAACCTCTCTACAAAATGTCTTGAAGTCATCTGAGGTGTACTCTCCTTCATTATCAAACCTCAATATATTTATCTTCTTTTTTGGATAATATTTCCATAAGTGCTTGAATTTCTTGAACTTACTAAATACTTCACTTTTTTCTTTCAAGAAACAAATGCAAGTTTTATGTGAGAAATCATCAATAAAAGAAACATAGTATACATACCTGCTTAGTGAGGAGGTTGACATTGGTCCACACACATCTGAGTGAATGATGTCCAAAACTCCTTTTGCTTTACATGCTTCCTTTAGAATTGGTACTTGGTGAGATCACTTGCCTCACCAATTGATGGAGTCATCTGCTCCATTTTTGCAACTGTCATTGTAGATCCTTCTCAGAGCTATCCCCCGTGACCATCCCAGAACAAGAACAACAAGAGAAAAATTGTTTCCAATATCATTTTCATAAGAACATATCTATGGTAACAAGGATGGTAGTCATCATAGAATTACCGAGGTGACTTGCCTGGGAGCAAAACAAGAAATATCTCCTAGAGGAGATGTTAGTTCATTTTGCAAAAAAGTTCAATAAGCATCTATATCAATAGTACTTACATGCAACCAAGTATACCTAGCAGTAATAGAATCTTTCAAAGATTATTTTCACAACTAAAATTTTTACTTGTATTGTAGCAACTATCAAACTTGATATGTGCAAATTGAAACTTAACAATTTGATCAATCAAACCTGGAACCTGGAGCCTCACCTACTAGGGATGGTGCACTTTTTCCTTTCAATGTATTGAATCCAAGATCACTACTTGGATAAGGTCTCTTGTACATCCCCTACAAACACACTCGTGCTTTTTTGGATGATATGACTTGAAAAATATATACAAGTGCATACCTTTGAAATTTGTAGCATTGTTCAACTTGTATTCTAATTTGAAACTAGACACCATCTTGATAAGAAGAGGTTAGAAATTGAATAAAAAAGGTTCAATGATTAGAACAAGCTAGAAACCCTGAAATTTCAACTTTGACCAAAAAATCAATTTTGACCAACAGTCAACCTTTGACTTTGACCAAGAACTCAAACTTGATGTTTTTTCTAGATGAGGGCACTAGAGGGTGCGCTAGGCTAGGGCTCACTAGAATACCCAAAAATTAGGTCTAGCACTTCACTGAAAGTGCCCAAGAATTTAGGTTAGGGTTTGTTGCCACTGCAAGCTCAGAAACCATAGTGCAACTGCAATTGCTGCTATAACAAGCTTGATAAATAATTGTTGGTCTTCCTTCCAGTGGTTAGATTATTATGAAGGTAGTGTGGGCCCATAACCTGTTAAAATATTTGATGTGCTCGTTTTAACCATGGACAATATCACTATTGTCACCCAACCATAGGCACACAACCACCCCCGAGCACTTAACCTTTGCTAGATAGAATGATTCTGTAAATCCACACTAGAACCAACAAATAAACCCTAGTTGCACCATCCAACTGGAACAATAACACAAGACAAGGAGAGTGCACCTTCTCTAAGGGTAGTGCACAAGAGAGAGAGAGTCTCCACAACCACAAAACAAGATCAATACTCAACTGCAGCAGTTGCACTTCTTCCCCAAGTTTTCACCTTCAATAAATCCACCAATATACTCCAAAATGTCACCGAGAATACCACCAAGAGATACTAGAAGGTAGGGTGCATATCTTATGCTAGATAGCGCTAGAGAGAGAGACCAATAATCACCCTAGAAGATGCACCTTCCTTTCTTGCAACTACAACTCCAAACTTGTGTTATACTTTACTGATAGAGTGAGTGAAGTGAGTATGTACAAATGAGCTCAAACGCTTCCTATTTATAGTGGTTCTTGTCACCTGTTTGGGCCGACTTGTCCTTCTAGAAGTTAATACTTTTATATTAATTATTTTACTAAGTTGACTTGTCTTCTAGGGTTTTTACACTTCCGTTTAGGATTTCTCTAGCTTCCGAAATATTTTATTATAGTCAAAGGTTACACATGGAGGTTAATACCTCACGCAACTACCATAATATCAATAGTTCACACATCAATTTTTTTTAAGGTGGTGTCAACATCCTACATATATAATAATTGTGAGATAGAGATGGTTTATAAAGCATTACTCACAACAAAAGCAATGCCAATTTGGATATTGAATTTCAGGTACAAACATCCTTCCTCACTCTGGTGTCAACATCATTGATGGTTTCAATGACATGGTTATTATGTCAACATTATTGATGATTTCAATGTCATGATTTATAAGCATATACCTACATTGGGATTTTCCTCTTGCTAACCATCACAAAGTATTATTATAAGAATAGACCAAACTATCAATGTGTAGGATGTTCTTTAGGAAAAGTTGAAGAATGACATTTGGAGAATGACCTAGGGTGATGGATGTTGATGGAACGATCCTTAAGGATGATAGATTGTTATATGCCCTCCTATTTTATTTATTAATATTTGAGGTTAACGAACCATTGGTGTAACTAATGAAGATGGTTAGATGATATTTGTGAATAAGCTTGGATTTGGTGTGCATGGGTGTGATCATCACCTTGTGTTGATGGTAAGTTGTAAGGGTGTTAATTGAGCTCAAAATAATGAAGGAAGTAGTGCATATTCTAATTGTCTAATAGTACCCCCATTGTATACTAGAGACCCTACATGTTGTTTAATTTTTATCAAAGAGACCAAAACAAGGAAGTATTCAAGCAACTTAGCCTAAAGAGTTTGAAATAGAATCTATCATTGGAGAATTGTCATCTCCCAAAGGAGTGTCAAACATATTTGGTTAGGATAACAAAAAAAGATAGAGAAGCTCCCTCCAACAACCCCAAAGAGGCAATAATATCTCCTTCAAATCTCATAGTATACACGGAACTAAAAAATAAAATGTTCCTAAACCTAAACTTCATGGAATGTATATAACCCATAATCCTCTCCTCATGAGGAATAAGATGATCCATCTCAACCATAAGTTGATGGGATCACACTCTTATTTGGAAAAATAAAAATCTTAGATCATGAGATCAACAATGTTGTAAATATGTCGATCAAATGATAATTCCACCTAAGATTCTTATAAAGGCCCCAACATAGAAGGACAACTTAAGATTGAGAAACTAGACGGATGTGGGGGTCCATGTTTCCTAAATGAAGTACCTATAGAAATAACCCTAACTACATGATTGAATTATTCCTTTAGAGGAAGCAAATGAGGGGGACAATTCAAAAAAGCTACTTGTTGGGATCTCAAAAAAATATCCACTTAAAAAAAATCACTTACTTATTATACAAATTAATACTTAGGGTGTTTCACATGTCCATAACATTTGTTTATGGAGCTCATGTGCCATATGTGGTGCCCTTGGCCAATAGAGATGCCCTACAAAGGGAATCTTTGTCACGTGAGCAATATATGGTGGCAATTATGACTTTGGTACACCAAGAATGGTTCTCATGGATTAGGACATGGTCTAATGTCAAAATATAAAATTTTATGCCATAAAAAACTCCTTTGGGGTACATGGGATATGCATGGGGACCCAAGCCATCACAAAAACCTTGCATAAGGAATCTTTGGCATGCAAGTGTGCATATTTTGGGGTTTCCAAGAACATTGGGATGGAAACAAGCAAGTGCACAAATTTGGGGTTCCTATGTATGCTGACAAAAAAATAATGCAAGGGTGGT
>JZKD02S1758593.1:63944-82953 GCA_000966675.3 Picea glauca | reverse complement strand
GGAATGAGTGAAATTAAAAAAAAAAAAAAAATAATTAAAAAAAAAAAACAATTTAATAGATTATTTTTTTAAATTGTGAAAAACTTTATTAAAAGTTATAACATCAAACTAAATTAATGTAAAGTTCAAACACTTTGAATTGTAAATGAAAATTACATTCACTCTATTTTATTTTGGTAGGGATTAATATTATTATGACATGTTATAATTTTTATTCATTTTTTAATTTAGATGATGCAAGTCTTTTTAAAATGGGTTAAGATTTCTAAGAAAAAAGTTTCATGGTTAAAGTTCTCATCAATCAATCAAATAGAACTATAACTTTGACATGAGGAAGATTTTCAAAGAAAAAATGGTTGAGTTTGTACACTTATTAACTTACTTGATTTTCAAATGGAGTAAATTGCATAGTTTCTTTTCAAAATTTTGGGATTGTTCAATGCTACTACTCATTAATGCTTTGGGTGCATTATTAGTTTAGTTTTAAAAATTAGTAACAATGTTTATTGTGTATAGATATATTTATGTTATTTTTATTTTTTTACATCAAAATGTGTTGGAAAGAGGAATTGAATTTGGATGCAATTTATGGAGTACTTCCTTAGACTCTATGTTTATCATGGACATGTGGTGATTTCATATGATCCAAAGGCAAAGTTTCCATGGATCACTAAAAGAGAAAAATAGGGAGCCCCTGTGGTTGAAATATTTGAAGATGGACTACCATTAGGAATAACCTAACAAGACCTCATCAAAACATATGCATGTTGCATCGACAAATTTTATTGATCCATCTCCAAAAGGATGTGACAAAGACACTAATATGGTGATGACTCTAGAGGCAACTTCTCTCCCAGTAGTCTCACCACACAGAGACTATTCTAGGAAGGGGAAGAGGTGGCATGGATCATATTCTTTGAATGTGGCTCGATTGAACAAGGTAAAGCAATTGCAACTAATGTAGACTCTAACAACTCAAAAATAGGGGATAAGTTGAATCAACATTGATCAAAAGAAAGAGGGAAATGGGAAAAATGGAGGAATATTATTTGTAACTAGAAGCTTTTTGAAAAAGAATTTGTTTACCAAGTTTTGTAAATCCATCAAATTATGTTGTGAACCCCAAGAAAAGAATTGAAAATTAATCATTTGGATGTAGGCATAAATTTAATATGAATTATACATTCACATATAATAATTGCCCATAAGCGTACCATCAATTATTATAGCTTTTGTACACATTCTATTTATGTTATGTAATTGTAATGTCCCCACTTTGTGACATCATTACATTACAGAGTGTTATGATAACCAGAGTAGCCAAATGGAGGTTATAGAGAGTACAATGACTATTGAGGGGTATTTTGGGGTCTAGTTTGCATCGCTCATCTTATTTCATCAGTATGATCCATTCCGCACAGCTTGGCTTTGGTTCCATTGCATTTCAACGATTTCCATGATTTTGAGTTATTTTGGGCTATAAGTTAATTAAATCCACTAAGGAGGTCATATTGGACATAATACTTGGAGGAACCTCTAGTGTGATAGCTCATTGGAATTGGGAGGAACAACACTATAGGATATGATGATGAGAAGTGACTTTCAATGGCTAGGGAAGCCACAAGGAGAGATAGGGTGCTTTTCAAAGGTAAAATAGTTAATTAATTAATTAAAGTGATTTAATTAATTAAGTAAAAGTCACTTTGGAGTGACAAGGTGAGCAGGAAGGATAAAAGAGAGGCAAGGGCCTCTATTCTCTCATTCAGGTTGATTATCAGTTTTGATATCTGGCTTCTAGCTAGTGAGCCCATGCCTTAGGGGTTTTGAGGGTTTTGACTTAACAAACCCTAGAGATCAGCTCGATGGTGAAAGATCCCACCCAACCTGATCCAAGCTTGGTCACGGAGGTGAAATATTCCTCCCTCGCCATTCTACATCAGATCTACTCAGTTTCAGGTACACTAGCACAGGTACAAGAAGAGAGAGGGCGCACCATTGAGGGTTTCCAATAAGGGGGGCACACCATTGATGGGAGGAAGGTTCGATCTAGGAGTTTGAGAGGGTTTTTGGAAATTTGAGCACTTGGGTATTTCTTGCAGGGCCTTAACCATCATTTCTAGTGCCTTTTGAGAGAGTTATAAGATACAGATGATTTCCTAGAGCCTTGGCACGAATTGGAGAGAAGGAGGGCGCTATTGAGATTCAAATCTATTCAGTTTGGAGGGGTTATACTTCATATTTGACCCGGAGACTTCACCTAGTGACTTGCAGTGTCTCGATCTATCTTTCTAGGAATTCTTAGGGCATTTGGAGGTCTCCCTCATTAGGTCCGAATTATTGGGCCTTCAATCATCCAGGAGGGCGCAAGCTAGATTAGGGAATTGTGCATTGAGTGGATCATATCTTCACCATTCATCCTGAGACTTCACCCGGGGTTTGGTATTGACCCGATCTACATTTTGGCATCTTCATCGGTGGATTTGGAGGTCTTGAGAAGCAAGGCCGAATTATTGAGGGTCTTCAGTGTTCCAGCAGGACGTAGCTCATCCATCTTGAGGTTTGGCACTTCAGAGGGCATGGACCTCGGTGTGTTTTTCATCTATTGCATTCAGGAGGGACTTTGGAGGCTTATAGCTTCTCTTCTTCATCTTGTTTGAGAGTTATCTCCATTTGCTATTACATCTTAGTTATATTGTACTAGATCTACAGATCCATTGTATCAGGGTCTTCTTCTTTATGAATAATATCATATCTTAGGTATTTTTGAGTTGTCTATTGTATTGTTGATATTGCATCTGGTTGAGGTATGTTCCATTACCATATCTTCTTATTTGTTGTTGCAAACACATATAATAATAATCATTATAAACCCTAGTGTAACCTATAAGACCAAATTAGCCAAGTGTTTGACGAAAGGCCACAACCAAAAAACATTTAAAACTCATGCAAAACATGATGTTCCTGGCATCTTGGCTTGGGAACATTACAATAATTTTTATGCTTATATTTATTAAAAAAAAGTTATATTATATATAAGTTGGGCCTCTCTTCGTCTTATATACTCAATCTTGGGAACATAGAAATATTGTTGGTGGAAAAAATAGATAAACAAACTATGTTAATGTTTATAAATGGAAAAAATAGATTAGTTCAAGTGCAAAAATAGTTGGGATGGAGTGCCTCTAATGAAAATTGATAAAGTGAAAAAATGTTCACACAAAGCATGAAAGAATGTGCTAAAAAAACTAAAAATGTACAACCTAAACGGGACCCATTTTATGAAACTATGTGTAATTGTTCTTGCTTACCATCACAAATTAATACCTGAAGCATCGACTAAACTATCAATTTGTAGGATTCCCTTAAGGCGGAGTCAAATAATATCATTTAGATAATAGCCTAGGTCAAGGAGAGTTGATGGAACTATCCTTGGGGAGTAACAAATTACTATGTGCTTTCCTCATAGTCAAGGTCTATGAACCATTAGTGGAACCAACACAGATGCTTGATAATTTCTGGATTTGGTGTGTGTGAGGTGGGATTGATTGGCATAGTGTGTTGATGGTAAGATCGAAGGGTGCTAGTTGTGTTTGTGGTAGTGAGGGAAGTAGTTGCATAGAAGGCCAATGGAATTGTTACACCATTATACAATGGTGTTTTACCAAGTAATGATTCAAAATACCTTGGTTTCTAAGAGTGCAAGTTTTAGAATTTATCATATGGCATCAAGATTGGTCAAAAATGCATATTCACTTTCCAAGACCCTTCTTTCGATTCCATCTTGGGTGTAATCTTATTAGTAATAGAGGTATATTTCCTCTTGCAAATCTAAGGATGTTCATGTTAAAATGTTTGATGTGCTCATTTTAACCATAGACAATATCACTATTGTCACCCAACCATAGGCACACAACCACCCCTGAGCACCTTAACCTTTGCTAGATAGAATGATTTCGGAAAGCCACACTAGAACCAACAAAAAAACACTAGCTACAATAGTAGCACAAGATGGAACCATAAAACACCATCCAACTGCGACAAAAACACAAGACAAAGAGAGCTCACTTTCTCCAAGGGTAGCACACAAGAGAGAGAGTCTCCACAACCACAAAATAAGAACAATACTCAACTGCAACAATTGCACTTCTTCCCCAAATTTGCACCTTCAAGAAATCCACCAATATACTCCAATTTGTCACCAAGAATAAAACCAAGATATATTAGAAGGTAGGGCACATATCTTAGGCTAGATAGCGCTAGAGAGAGAGACCAAAAATCACCCCAGAAGATGCACCTTCCTTTCTTGCAACTGCAGCTTCAAACTTGTATTATACTTTACTTAGAGAGTGAGTGAAGTGAGTGTGTACAAATGAGCTCAAGCACCTCCTATTTATAGTGTTTCTTGTCACATGTCTGGGTCAACTTGTCCTTCTAGAAGCTAATACTTTAATATTAATTATTTTACTGAGTCGACTTGTCTTCTAGGGTTTTTACACATCCGTTTAGGATTTCTCGAGCTTCCATAATATTCTATTCTAGTCAAAGGTTACACATGGAGGTTAATACCTCTCACAACTACCATAATATCAACACTCCCTCATAGCTAGGGAGGTATTAATTGTAATGGTCTCAAACACATCCATCCATTTCATATGGCATGGGAAAGGCTCACATAGTCTTGCAGACCATTCTACATGTAGCATCATCATAGCCACATAGGCTATCTCATGATTACGCAGATCAAGTCATGAGCATCATCATCACTATCAGTATCATCTGGTAGCATCCTAGCATCAAAATATATCATCGTCTACATCATCTCTTAAGGCTATAATACATCTGAGTAATCAAACATGATGTTGAATAAGTCATGTGTTGGACTTAGTGCACTCAACAGAGTGTCTCGCATAAGTCGCTCACTCAACAGAGTGATATAGGGACCATTCTTCCTATCCTAGTCACTGCCTGTGACATAGGAAGAATGATTTCCCCAACAGATATTGAAAGCCATGACATAGGTTACAAGGACCATTCTTCCCACTCTCGTCACTACTGTGAACTCAGGAAGAATGATTGTCTTGGACCATTTTCCCCCCTCTGGCCACTATCGTGAACTGAAGGAAAATGTTTGTCATGTATCAATCTCCCCACTCTGGTCACTAATGTGAACTCAGGGAGACAAACCATTCTACTTGTCTGGGCAAAGCCCTGAGAGAATAGTTGTCTGGGCAAAGCCCCGAGAGAATAGTTGTCATGGACCATTCTACCTGTCCGAGCAATGCCCCAGGAGAATAGTTGTCCACGGTACATCAACAATATGTTGTGCCTGAACCATTCTCTACCTGGAGAATGTATGTTCACCAGCACACTGACTATCCATGATGCCATATATCAGCACTCCCTCCCAAACGAGGAAGTCATATTCTCCTTTTCAACCAAGGGAGGGTATCTCCACAAGTCCCAACTTGTCCCTCAAGTATGCAAACTTTATCTTGGACAAAGTTTTTGTCAAAATATCGATTGTCTTCTCATTGGTGGAGATGTACTGGAGAATCAATTCTCCCTTCTAGACTTTATCATGGATAAAATAGTACTTGATATCAATGTGCTTTGACCTTTCATGGAACACGAGGTTCTCTAAAAGATTCACACAGCTCTGATTATCACAATATATCATAGTCAAATCCAACACCTAATCAAATAGTCAAAAAATCATCTTATAGAGCCATACTACTTATGTACAAGCATCACAAGCTGCAATATACTCTGCTTCTGCATTGTTGAGTGCAACATAATTATGTTTCCTGGTAACCCATGATATCATAGCAGAGCCCAAACTGAAACATATACCAGAAGTACTATTTATGTCATCTGCACTCCCTGCCCAATCTGAACAAGTAAATCCATGTAGTTGTATGTCATTGTTTGAGGCACATCTCAAACCATAATTTAGCGTCCCATGAAGATATCTCAAAATGTGCTTTGCAGCTATCCAATCCTCATGTCTAGGTTCCACATGGAACTAGCTCAACATGTTCACAACAAAGAAAATGTTTGGTTGGGTATTAACCAAATACATCAATGAGCCAATCAATTGCAGGTACAGGGGTGGGTCTACTTGATCAAAATCATATTCTCTCAACTTCTTCAGATCTATCACCATGGGAGTTGTCATGGATTTGCAATCCAACATCCTAAACTTCTGAAGGATCTTTACAACATACTTCCCTTGCCCCGGGAATATTTCACCACGCTTCTGCCATACTTCTAGTCCCAAAGAACAATGCATGAGACCAAGATCCTCCATATCGAATTCATAGGCTAACTCCCTCTTACATTGAATAATGAGAGGCTATGCACCTGTCAGAAACAAATCATCAACATATAGTAGCAGGATCATAGGTGCATCATTCACAACCTTGTAATAAAGGTTTGGATCAACACAACTCTTGGAAAATCCAAGTCTCATCAAGTAACTTTCAATTCGTGCATACCAAGCTCTTGGAGCTTGCTTGAGTCCATACAATGCCTTCTTTAATTTGCATACATGGGTTTCTCTCGGGTGTACCTCAAAACCTTGAGGTTGCTCTATGTATACTTCTTCCTTAATTACTCCATTGAGAAAAGTGGTCTTTACGTCCATCTGATGCATACTCCAACCCATGGATGTTGCAAGAGATATGATGGCTCTAATAGAGGTGTATCTGGCAACTGGATCAAACGTCTCATCATAGTCTTCTCCCTCTTATTGGGAGAACCCTCTAGCCATGAATCTTGCCTTGTATTTATCGATACTCCCATCTATTGCATGCTTTATCTTGTAAACCCATTTTGAAGTGACTACATACTTTCCTTCAGGTCTAGGCACAATTTCCCATACATCATTTTTCATGATGGATTGATATTCTTCCATGATAGATTCCTTCCATTCTTTCTTCTTAACTGTTTCTTCAAAGGTGAAAGGTTTTATATTGACAAGACTTGTCATGAGTTTTGCATAACTAGATAATATTTTGGGCCTCTTGCTTTCCTTGAAGGTGCCACTAGGGGATTTATGTCTTTCTGCTTCATGTAGGGTGGATTCGAGCCATGTTAGTCATTTTTTGGTATCAGGTACAATAATTGGTTCCACGGGTTCAAGTGGTTGTCCTGGTTCTTCATTGGGATGTTCTGGAGAACATGTAGTTTCTTCCTTGGGACCTTCATGTTCTTCTTCATCGTTGGAATCCATGAAATCTTCTATAGATTTCCTGAAGGTAATATTTTCATCAAAAGTCACATCTCTACTGATTTCAAGCTTCTGTTGACCTGGAACATAGATTCTGTAAGATTTTGATGACTCATTATATCCAACGAATATGCCCTTCTTTCCTGAAGGTTCCAACTTCTTTCTTTTGTCCTTGGGAACATGAATATAGACATTACAACCAAAGATCCTCAAGTGTTTAACACTTGGATTCTTTCCATAGAAATATTCTTCTGGAGTCATGTTCTTCAATATACGACGAGGACTTCTATTCTGAACATATATGGTTGTCATAGTTGTGTATCCCCATAGAAACATGAATAAATTATGGTCATTCATCATTTCCTTAACATATTCTTCAATGGATTGGTTCTTTCTTTCTGGCACACCATTCTGTTGAGGATTGTAGGGAGTAATGAGCTCCCTTTTAATCCCAACCTCTCTACAAAATGTCTTGAAGTCATCTGAGGTGTACTCTCCTTCATTATCAAACCTCAATATATTTATCTTCTTTTTTGGATAATATTTCCATAAGTGCTTGAATTTCTTGAACTTACTAAATACTTCACTTTTTTCTTTCAAGAAACAAATGCAAGTTTTATGTGAGAAATCATCAATAAAAGAAACATAGTATACATACCTGCTTAGTGAGGAGGTTGACATTGGTCCACACACATCTGAGTGAATGATGTCCAAAACTCCTTTTGCTTTACATGCTTCCTTTAGAATTGGTACTTGGTGAGATCACTTGCCTCACCAATTGATGGAGTCATCTGCTCCATTTTTGCAACTGTCATTGTAGATCCTTCTCAGAGCTATCCCCCGTGACCATCCCAGAACAAGAACAACAAGAGAAAAATTGTTTCCAATATCATTTTCATAAGAACATATCTATGGTAACAAGGATGGTAGTCATCATAGAATTACCGAGGTGACTTGCCTGGGAGCAAAACAAGAAATATCTCCTAGAGGAGATGTTAGTTCATTTTGCAAAAAAGTTCAATAAGCATCTATATCAATAGTACTTACATGCAACCAAGTATACCTAGCAGTAATAGAATCTTTCAAAGATTATTTTCACAACTAAAATTTTTACTTGTATTGTAGCAACTATCAAACTTGATATGTGCAAATTGAAACTTAACAATTTGATCAATCAAACCTGGAACCTGGAGCCTCACCTACTAGGGATGGTGCACTTTTTCCTTTCAATGTATTGAATCCAAGATCACTACTTGGATAAGGTCTCTTGTACATCCCCTACAAACACACTCGTGCTTTTTTGGATGATATGACTTGAAAAATATATACAAGTGCATACCTTTGAA
Source organism: Picea glauca (assembly GCA_000966675.3). NCBI lineage: Eukaryota > Viridiplantae > Streptophyta > Pinopsida > Pinales > Pinaceae > Picea > Picea glauca. The sequence goes on along the minus strand of JZKD02S1758593.1, from coordinate 74,379 downwards.
ATTTGTAGCATTGTTCAACTTGTATTCTAATTTGAAACTAGACACCATCTTGATAAGAAGAGGTTAGAAATTGAATAAAAAAGGTTCAATGATTAGAACAAGCTAGAAACCCTGAAATTTCAACTTTGACCAAAAAATCAATTTTGACCAACAGTCAACCTTTGACTTTGACCAAGAACTCAAACTTGATGTTTTTTCTAGATGAGGGCACTAGAGGGTGCGCTAGGCTAGGGCTCACTAGAATACCCAAAAATTAGGTCTAGCACTTCACTGAAAGTGCCCAAGAATTTAGGTTAGGGTTTGTTGCCACTGCAAGCTCAGAAACCATAGTGCAACTGCAATTGCTGCTATAACAAGCTTGATAAATAATTGTTGGTCTTCCTTCCAGTGGTTAGATTATTATGAAGGTAGTGTGGGCCCATAACCTGTTAAAATATTTGATGTGCTCGTTTTAACCATGGACAATATCACTATTGTCACCCAACCATAGGCACACAACCACCCCCGAGCACTTAACCTTTGCTAGATAGAATGATTCTGTAAATCCACACTAGAACCAACAAATAAACCCTAGTTGCACCATCCAACTGGAACAATAACACAAGACAAGGAGAGTGCACCTTCTCTAAGGGTAGTGCACAAGAGAGAGAGAGTCTCCACAACCACAAAACAAGATCAATACTCAACTGCAGCAGTTGCACTTCTTCCCCAAGTTTTCACCTTCAATAAATCCACCAATATACTCCAAAATGTCACCGAGAATACCACCAAGAGATACTAGAAGGTAGGGTGCATATCTTATGCTAGATAGCGCTAGAGAGAGAGACCAATAATCACCCTAGAAGATGCACCTTCCTTTCTTGCAACTACAACTCCAAACTTGTGTTATACTTTACTGATAGAGTGAGTGAAGTGAGTATGTACAAATGAGCTCAAACGCTTCCTATTTATAGTGGTTCTTGTCACCTGTTTGGGCCGACTTGTCCTTCTAGAAGTTAATACTTTTATATTAATTATTTTACTAAGTTGACTTGTCTTCTAGGGTTTTTACACTTCCGTTTAGGATTTCTCTAGCTTCCGAAATATTTTATTATAGTCAAAGGTTACACATGGAGGTTAATACCTCACGCAACTACCATAATATCAATAGTTCACACATCAATTTTTTTTAAGGTGGTGTCAACATCCTACATATATAATAATTGTGAGATAGAGATGGTTTATAAAGCATTACTCACAACAAAAGCAATGCCAATTTGGATATTGAATTTCAGGTACAAACATCCTTCCTCACTCTGGTGTCAACATCATTGATGGTTTCAATGACATGGTTATTATGTCAACATTATTGATGATTTCAATGTCATGATTTATAAGCATATACCTACATTGGGATTTTCCTCTTGCTAACCATCACAAAGTATTATTATAAGAATAGACCAAACTATCAATGTGTAGGATGTTCTTTAGGAAAAGTTGAAGAATGACATTTGGAGAATGACCTAGGGTGATGGATGTTGATGGAACGATCCTTAAGGATGATAGATTGTTATATGCCCTCCTATTTTATTTATTAATATTTGAGGTTAACGAACCATTGGTGTAACTAATGAAGATGGTTAGATGATATTTGTGAATAAGCTTGGATTTGGTGTGCATGGGTGTGATCATCACCTTGTGTTGATGGTAAGTTGTAAGGGTGTTAATTGAGCTCAAAATAATGAAGGAAGTAGTGCATATTCTAATTGTCTAATAGTACCCCCATTGTATACTAGAGACCCTACATGTTGTTTAATTTTTATCAAAGAGACCAAAACAAGGAAGTATTCAAGCAACTTAGCCTAAAGAGTTTGAAATAGAATCTATCATTGGAGAATTGTCATCTCCCAAAGGAGTGTCAAACATATTTGGTTAGGATAACAAAAAAAGATAGAGAAGCTCCCTCCAACAACCCCAAAGAGGCAATAATATCTCCTTCAAATCTCATAGTATACACGGAACTAAAAAATAAAATGTTCCTAAACCTAAACTTCATGGAATGTATATAACCCATAATCCTCTCCTCATGAGGAATAAGATGATCCATCTCAACCATAAGTTGATGGGATCACACTCTTATTTGGAAAAATAAAAATCTTAGATCATGAGATCAACAATGTTGTAAATATGTCGATCAAATGATAATTCCACCTAAGATTCTTATAAAGGCCCCAACATAGAAGGACAACTTAAGATTGAGAAACTAGACGGATGTGGGGGTCCATGTTTCCTAAATGAAGTACCTATAGAAATAACCCTAACTACATGATTGAATTATTCCTTTAGAGGAAGCAAATGAGGGGGACAATTCAAAAAAGCTACTTGTTGGGATCTCAAAAAAATATCCACTTAAAAAAAATCACTTACTTATTATACAAATTAATACTTAGGGTGTTTCACATGTCCATAACATTTGTTTATGGAGCTCATGTGCCATATGTGGTGCCCTTGGCCAATAGAGATGCCCTACAAAGGGAATCTTTGTCACGTGAGCAATATATGGTGGCAATTATGACTTTGGTACACCAAGAATGGTTCTCATGGATTAGGACATGGTCTAATGTCAAAATATAAAATTTTATGCCATAAAAAACTCCTTTGGGGTACATGGGATATGCATGGGGACCCAAGCCATCACAAAAACCTTGCATAAGGAATCTTTGGCATGCAAGTGTGCATATTTTGGGGTTTCCAAGAACATTGGGATGGAAACAAGCAAGTGCACAAATTTGGGGTTCCTATGTATGCTGACAAAAAAATAATGCAAGGGTGGTMACATGGGTGATAATCATGGTTTTTGASTCCACSGAGATGAAAATGATGCAAGGGTGGTTGCATAGATGAGAATTGGAATTTGTGAGTATGTCAAAATGAAAAAAAATGTAAAYGTGGTTGGTGGTTGAAAATTGAGGTTTCCAAGTTCGACTGGACAAAAATGAAGCAAGCCTTRCATGGAAAAAATATTGGGGTTTTTTAGTTTTCCAAGACAAAAATGAAGAAAGAACTAGAGGAAATTTCTTATCTAATGCTTTCCTACTACAAAATTGGGGTTTCCCAAGAGGGCATAGATGTAAAGGATACATGTGCCATTACATGGGAGGAATTTGGGGTTTTTGAGACCATCAAGACAAAAATGATGCAAAGTGTCAGAGGAGGTTGATTGGCTAGAGTTTGGGATTAATCAGTTCACCAAGTAAAAAACAAGGCAAGTTCTAGAGGTTGTTGCACTAATAGTGCTTTAGGTTTCCAACTCTACCAAGACTTGAATGATGCAAGGATGGTTGTGTGGTATAAAATTGGAGTCTCTATCTTTGTTGAGATGGAAACTATGCAAGGGTTGTTGCATGGTTGAAAATCAACGTTTCCCTATTTGAAAAGATGAAATGAATGATGTAATCATTCCATGGCTAAAAGTTGGGGTTTCCTATTTGGTCAAAATAGAAATGAAGCAAGCGCTAGAATTGATTGCTTACCAGAAAATTTGGTTTTTTGAGACCGTCAACATAAACTTGTGAAGTGTAATAGAAGTTTGCTTGGAAAANTTTGGCATGCAAGTGTGCATATTTTGGGGTTTCCAAGAACATTGGGATGGAAACAAGCAAGTGCACAAATTTGGGGTTCCTATGTATGCTGACAAAAAAATAATGCAAGGGTGGTAACATGGGTGATAATCATGGTTTTTGAGTCCACCGAGATGAAAATGATGCAAGGGTGGTTGCATAGATGAGAATTGGAATTTGTGAGTATGTCAAAATGAAAAAAAATGTAAATGTGGTTGGTGGTTGAAAATTGAGGTTTCCAAGTTCGACTGGACAAAAATGAAGCAAGCCTTGCATGGAAAAAATATTGGGGTTTTTTAGTTTTCCAAGACAAAAATGAAGAAAGAACTAGAGGAAATTTCTTATCTAATGCTTTCCTACTACAAAATTGGGGTTTCCCAAGAGGGCAGAGATGTAAAGGATACATGTGCCATTACATGGGAGGAATTTGGGATTTTTGAGACCATCAAGACAAAAATGATGCAAAGTGTCAGCGGGGGCTAATTGGCTAGAGTTTGGGATTAATGAGTTCACCAAGTTAAAAACAAGGCAAGTTCTAGAGGTTGTTGCACTAATAGTGCTTTAGGTTTCCAACTCTACCAAGACTTGAATGATGCAAGGATGGTTGTGTGGTATAAAATTCGAGTCTCTATCTTTGTCGAGATGGAAACTATGCAAGGGTTGTTGCATGGTTGAAAATCAACGTTTCCCTATTTGAAAAGATGAAATGAATGATGTAATCATTCCATGGCTGAAAGTTGGGGTTTTCTATTTGGTCAAAATAGAAATGAAGCAAGCACTAGAATTGATTGCTTACCAGAAAATTTGGTTTTTTGAGACCGTCAACATAAACTTGTGAAGTGTAATAGAAGTTTGCTTGGAAAAATGTTGTGGTTTCTAAGTTTGTCGAGACAAAAATGAGGAAAACCACCCAATTAGGTTACATGGAAAGAGTCTAGGTTTTCTAAATCACTTGGAATTTAGAGCATTAGGCACATCGATGATGAAATTAGGTGTTTATGGCTTACACTTTTTTTCTTGGCTTGGGAATCCATTTTTAGCATGGAAACTTATGGGTTTCATGGATATTGGTTCCTATTATTGTTGTACCTATTAAGTGTTATCCCCATTTTGTGGGATAACTAAGGAGATCATGTCTTGAGGCCCTTAGGTTGCATATATGGAGTGTCGAGAGACTGCATGACCAACATTGTCCACTTGCACATACAACATCCCACTCTATCACCACATTTGATCCATTGTCGGTGCATCCACCACACTAGCTAGCTTCTAGAAGCTAGAAGGATCTTGCTCCATGTGGTACAAGTCAGGTATTGTGGCAGGTAATCACCCTAATATTTAAGGAATTTGAACATGTTGTATTTAAGTTGCTTTTGATTATAGAACACCTGCTTGGACATTATTCCTTTGACCTTGTTTCACCTTGGTGAGTGTCGTAGATTTCCTAGTAAGTGGCCAACCTTTGGTAAAGGTTTGTGACTAGGGGTCGCTTGAGGGGTTATTATACCATTCTCGACCATACTTACCACTTTCCGCTCATTACACTCACATCATATTGTCCTCTTCTAGGCCCTTTGACTTTAGTGACCCAAGAAGGGCATGTAACTCATTTCATGGGAATAAGGGGCTAAAGGACCATAGGGATTATTATTTGCTGAAAAGATAAAATCCTAGATATAGACCTTCTGGATGCTTTTCCCAGGGATCCCCAAGAAAGCAAAGAAATGCTTCTCTGTAAGAAAAAGGGGACCTACAAGAATAAATGATAATGAATTCTTAAGGGGTCAGTTGGACGATAGGAAGTCTCATCACGAGCCAGCCTATCATGATCATGGGTATTTAGTGGTATGACATTACCATCATATGGTCACCAAGCCATGGTAGTGGCTCTCAGTTACTGAAACTGAGAGAAAGGGATCCTCATCACGAGCCAACCTTCTCGTTTCTGCAAGATATTTGTGAGTGACATTGCCATTATGTGGATACCATGCCAGGATAGTGGCCTTCAACTCGTTCCTTAAAAAATAAAAGAAACAGAGAATGGAAAGAAGATGGGCTTGGAAAAAATGCATTGCAAATGAAGGTGCCACACACCCTCTGGAAAGGCACCCATGAATGAGATAATATGAGCCCTTGTATGTTATGAAACTCAACAACCTATGAAGTCTAAACCCCTTCCACCTCATCATCCATTACATGACCTTGAAAGGCCACCCTTGGGATTATTCCCTACTTAAGGGCTTTGGTTTACCAAATAAGACTCCTAAGACACCCCTCCCATACTTAAACTTGGTCAATTGTGTAGGGTTTTGAGCATTTGTTTAATTTGATGAGGTAGTTTTAATGCACATCTTTAGGTACCTTGCTTATTAGACATGGTTTACAATTGTCATGATAAGTTTTACTTGAGATATTTGGAGGCCTTAACCTTTTTTTTTGCAAGACCTTTCTTGGTGGCAAGTTTTGGAGGAAGAACAAGACTAGCTTGGGATTCCATAGGAAAAGAAGCCCATCGGATGGATGCCTAGGGCGCACATGCCAGACCATGATGACTTTCCTTTAGAGGCCATAATACAACGTGGAAGACATGACCTATTCCTCATATGCCAAACATTTTTCCTAGGAGAGGCAAAACGTCACTTATGGAGGCTTGATGTCACCTAGAGGGCTCGGGTTTGGTTGTGAAGGTGTTGTTCGATGACATGTGTCACGTTTTGAAGGAAGGAGGTTTAAAGGTCATCAAGAGAGGACTTGGATGAGTGACAAGTGGAATTTGGAGGCCTAGCCATGCATCTACTACCCCAATGACTTCTTCCGTTCGTTAAAGGGGTGACGTCACCTTGTTCTAGGGTTTCTTTTGTGTAAAAGTGAATTTTAAGATGATTTGTTTAATATTATTTTGATGCAAGGGGTAAGATAAGGGTTGTTGACCCCTTATCTTATGTTTTACCCTTGCTAAGTAGAAAAATTATGTGATAGACATTTTGTATAAATAGAGATCATGAAATCTGTAATGTCCCCACTTTGGGACAACATTATATTATAGAGTGTTATGATGACCAGAGTAGCCAGATGGAGGTTATAGCGAGTATAGGGGCTATTGAAGGGTTTTTTGGGGCATGGCTTGCATCACTCATCTTATTTCATCATCATGATTCATTTCACACAACTTGGCTTTGGTTTCATTGCATTCCGACGATTTCCGTAATTTTGAGTTATTTTGGGCTATATGTTAATTAAATTCACTAAGGAGGTCTTATTGGGCATAATACTTGGAGGAACCTCTTAGTGTAATAGCTCATTGGAATTGGTAGGAATAACACTACAAGATAAGATGATGAGAAGTGACTTTTAGTGGCTAGTGAAGCCACAAGGAGGAATAAACTACTTTTCAGAGGAAAAAATGGTTAATTAATTAATTAATAATTAAATAAAGTAAAAGTCACTTGGAGAGACAAGGTGAGCAGGGAGGATAAAAGAGAGACAGGGGCCTCTATTCTCTCATTATGTTGATTATCATTTGATAGCTATCTTCTTGCTAGTGAGCCCGTGCACTTGGGATTTTTGGGGGCTTTGACTTAACAAACCCTAGAGATCAACTTGGTGGTGAAAGATCCCACCTATCTTGATCCAAGCTTGGCGAAAGAGGTGAAATATTCCTCCCTCACCATTCTACATCAGATCTACTTAGTTACAGAAGGTTTCTACATCAGTTATATATTCAGAGAGAGCTTGGGAGCAACTTCAGGGGATTTCCAGCAGGAGGGCACACCACCTTGAGGAGATTAGCTTGATCTAGGCAGAGGAGAAGGATTCTGAGGAAACTGACTTCTGGTTTTTATTTGTAGGGCCTAGGGCGCCTTTCCTAGCCCTTTTCGGAGGAGGCTTCTCTCTCTTATTATTTATTGGGCTTGGCATGAGTTGGGAAGAAGGAGGGCGCACCACAGATTGAGGATCCAGTCTTTTGGGGGGTCGGTTCTTCATTGCTCAGTCTGAGACTTGGCCAGGGGGATTCCCTTAGCCCGATCTACAATTTGGCACCTTTCTTAAGGGATTTGGAGGCTTATTTCTTAGAGGCCAAATTATTGGCTTGATTCAGCTAGGAGGGTGCATCTATCATTGGAGACACTATGGTTTGGTGGTCTTCGAGTTGATATTTTTCTCTGAGACTTCTCATACCTTCTTTCCGTCATCATATCTACCTTCTTAGGGATATTTGTAGTGTTTGAATACCACTAGAGAGGAGGCTGTACTTCCCTTGATCATTTCCAGCCAGGGCTTGCGCATTGTGAGAAAGGGCATCACCTTCAACAAAGGATATCCATTGGTCTTCAGTATTATTTCTTTCTCATATACTAGAGGATTTTGGAAGCCTGGATCTTCTTCTATCTTGCACATTTTTGGAGGCCATACACTCTACTATCTTATATGTATTCCATGTCTACTCCATTTTGTATGAGGACAACCATTGTTATGAATAAAATTAGATCTGAGTTATTTTTGGTTATTCCATGTGTTGTTGATCTTGAATCTTGTTGAGGTATGTTCTGTTGCTATATCTATTTTGATTATTGTTGCAAACACACATAAAAACCATCAATATAAACCATAGTGCAACCTAAAATACCCTTCAACAAAGTGTTTGACGAAATGCCATAACCAGAAAACATTTAAAAATCACATGAAAAACACAATGTTCCTGCCATCTTGGCTTGTGAACATTACAGTGGTATCAGAGCGTTGATCCTCCCAGGCAGTGGGGATTAGCGCATGCAGAAATACAATAAAGATGGATACTAAGGACTTTTCTAGAGAGAGTGTACGTTGTGAATGGGAACACTACGCCCTTAGTGAGGGATTTAGGGCTCAAGTAATACTCCAATAGTTTATATCCATAAAAAATCCTAGGTGGAGAAAATATGAGGTTATGTATTGGGTCAAGATAGTAGATGGAAACAGAGCCAGAGAAGCTAGATGGAGGGAAGCACAGATTAACCCCACACCCATTAGGAGTAGGCAATGTTGCTACAGTTTTAAAGTGCCTTGGGAACCAGATCATAGATGTAGGGGTAAAGGTAAGAGACACATTATTGGTCGAGATGGCCATAACACGTGTCTAGACACATCTGTATGGGATCCATGTGCATACGATAGTAGCAAGGTGAGTGCACATGAGGATACAACTGCTCATACAAGATACAGTGTGAGTGGGAGGGAGCTAGCAATTGGTGATGGTGTGCAGTGGAAGACCAATAGCACAGTGGACAAGGGGCAGTTCAATGCCTCATCTTTTGTAGAGAGTGTTGTTTGGGATTCCAGGGTTGACACTAGCAGTGAGGAGCGTGAGGTAGCACCTCGGCAGGACTGTGATCAAGAGTCCCGATACTTGGCAGGACAATTGAGAGTCAATGAGGACATGATCATGGCAGCCACTAGACGCATTGATGACACACATGCATTGGTGGCAGATTATTGTTGGAGGGCATCGATGGCACATGATAGTTTAGATGGGGGATTTTCCATGGATGAATTTCATACTCTCAGTGAGAGGATGACTATGATGAGAGCCAACTACCAACAATTGTTGATAGACAAAGATTATCTATTGGGGGTTGGCGAGATGTATCATAGGGCCCCGAGGGAGCAGGAGTTGGAGGTGGACAAACTCACTCATGAGTTGGAGAGAACATGAGGATTCTTGAAAGGCACACAAAAAACCCTTCAAGAATCAGAGTCCAAATCAATGGAGATTCTTATAGATATTAGACAGATATCCACTACATCTACCTTAGTAGAGAGTCATATATATCCTTCAGTCACATTGCTAGAGGATGTTGGTGGTTTAGTAGAGGAGCACCAATTGATGGAGAAGCATGAGGAGTACCCAGGATCATTGATGAGTATGGAGAGTTATGATCCAGAGGTGTAGGAGCTACCCTCGATGAGGATCTTTGAGACACTCAAGCACTCACATATGCATGGGGACTCCATAGCCAGGGAAAAATATGAGGACACTTCCATTTGTGTCTTGTTATCCCCGATTTTTAGGGATAACTAGGAGATGATGTCTCGAGGCCCACAGGTCCTAGACATGGAGTACCGAGAGCACGATTGACCTGAGCATGGCCCTGGAGGGCCCATGCTTTTCTTCTTCCACCATCTTTGTCTTGTCAATAGAAACAATATCCATCACCATCGACTTGGTCTTGTATCAGAAGAGGTTCTTGCTCCATGAGGTAATTGGTCCAGGTATCATGGTATGTGTCACTTTTGATCATTGAAACCTTTAAATATATGCATCTGATTCCTTTTATCTCTAACAACTGCTTGGATCTTACATTAGACCACTTAACCATGCTTGGGGGAATTGACAGGGTTCCCTAGCAAGCTTGTGCCCATAGGTTTTGGTTTTCCACTTGGGAATTTCTAAAGAGCCATCGTTCGCTCCCATCATAGCACTATTGTTTCATCTTGTATCCCGCTCATTTATCCCATTCCCCTTGTTCGGGCATTGGATTGACCTATTTGTAGGATTGCACCTTATCTCATGGGAAGAAGGGGCTAAAGGCCCAGAAGGTAAAAGCAGTTGGTAAAAGAAAAAATCCTAAAATGAAACCTCGAGATGCTTCGCCCAGGGATCCCGAGAAGGCAGTAAAAATCCTCTCAACAAGAAATAAGAGGGACCCGGAAAATAACAAACAAGATCTAGTCAGAGGATAGCGGGTCTCATCACGAGCCAACCTATTAGGTTCATGGGTACCTAGCAGTATGACATTGCCACCATCTGGTTACCACACCAGGGCAGTGACCTTTGGTTGCATGGCCAAGGGAAAGGG
>JZKD02S1758582.1:74433-84895 GCA_000966675.3 Picea glauca | reverse complement strand
CATACTCACTGCTGACCTCGTTTCATTAATTTTCACACTGGATCAGGCAATGACAGTAACATAAATTATCTCAAGAGTAAACACAGATCTACAGACTGTCAGGCAGTTACCAAAGAACACATATTAAAATAACTCAATAAACCTGGAGTAGATGCCTCTGATCTCGTGGTTGCAGAACCCACAGTTGAGATCTCTCTATCAATGTAGATCTGCTGCCCGACTGCCACAGGAAGGTTCCTCTTTCTTCAAACCTTCCATGCTGCCTGCTCAAATGACCTCACCCACCAGTAGATATCCCTACTGTCAGAAAATGGCCCCCGCATCCTCCAACTTCATCCCCTGCCGAGAGCATCGACCCCCTTTTTTAAACCCATTGGTCCTGGACTTGTTCAAAGCTCATTGGGTCCCATATTTATTGCTCGAAGGAAATCAGGCTCCTGTTTAAAATTTGAGTTAAACTTACGCGCGTCCCTTTCCATGCGCTAGCCCTGCTGGCTACAGGCCTTGGCCTACATGACCATCTACACATGACCTTAGTCAAACCTCCCATCGGAGTTTTGGCGTTTTCGATGTCACCATGCACATGCTTCCAGGATTCCCGATCCCCGATTTCCTGAGCTTTAGCCTCATCCGGCTACACAATGGTCCATATGACCATTTCCCATGACCACAACTTAACCCCGTCGGGGCTACGGGTTTGTGATGCATCAATGCATTCACCCTCGTGATTCCCGATCGTCCAAATCTCGACTCTCCTTTCATATGCTAACAGCTGTCCACCACTACGCCTATGTCCTCCTTTGCTGCTGTGCTGACAGCTGTATCCCACTCATCGGGATTTCGCGGATTGCGATTTTGAGATGCAAAAACCTTTGTGCCCGGGATCTCCGATATCCCGATTTCCGATTAGCCGATGAACGACCTTTTGTCGAGCCTTTTGCCGATAGCACCAATCTCCTACCACGTGTCCTCTCAGACGAACGGTCCCGATCCATTTGGGATTTCGAGACTTTCGATCTCTCGTTTCCTTCGACCTCAGAAACTCCGATTTCCCGATGTCCAATATGCCGACGGTGCCTTGATCTTCGACACCTGTCCCTGCTGATGGATGGTYCCTATTCCTCCATACTCCTTCCACCCGATCCCCGAAATTCCGTACAGAGCTGTGATCAACGGTCCTGGTGTGATCTTGCATTGACGGTTGCGATTGAATCGCAATATCGCGTTTCACAATTTCGGGGTTTTCATTGACGAGTGATTTGGACCTTTCAAAGTCCTGAACCCTGATATTCTGCTGACGTCACACGTGTTTTGACACATGTTAAACACTGCCACGTGTCACTCTGATTCGTGACTTACCTGTGCCTGAACTATTGAATCTTCCTGCCACCTGTCATTACCTGGTTGTGACACGTGTCATTACCTGGTTGTGCCACCTGTCAGTCAGGATTTTGCATATCACGAAATCGGGGTTTCTGTTGTAATTGAACACGGGACTCATGAAACTCCGATTCTTGATTCTTCGATGCCACCTGTCCTCTGCGCTGTCACCTAGACCCCAGTAGGTTCTTACCTCCATCAAGAAATCACGTATCGGGATATCGCGATTCCCACGATTGTGAGTCTCTTGTCACCGAGAACGCCGAAACGCCGAATACCGACTCGTCCGGATCTCCTGCCACGTGTTCTCATAAATGGACGGTTCAAACCTCCTATCGGAAATCACGGATCGCGATTCCAATATACAAGAGTTTCATGTCCACGGAAACTCTGATTTTCCGATGAGCTGACCTCCGACTCTCTTCTCCTTCTTATCCTGCCATCTCCGCTGTTTCCATCAATGACAACAACCATCAACACACATTCATTGCTTGGTCAATATTTGCCAACACATGTGTTGTTCCAACAATACTCAGTCCAAAGAAGGATGGAGGATGGAGAATGTGCACTGATTCCAGAGCCATTAACAAGATAACCATCAGGTACATGTTTCCATTGCCGAGAATGGATGATTTGATGGATTGCCTGAGTGGGGCAAAGTTTTTCTCAAAGATTGATTGGAAAAGCAGATATCATCAGATTCGCATGAGGGAAGGCGATGAATGAAAGACAACCTTCAAAACCAACGAAGGGTTGTATGAATGGCTAGTCATGCCGTTTGGCTTGACGAACGCGCCGAGTACAATTATGAGACTGATGAATGAAGTCCTGAGGGAATTCATCGGGAAGTTCATCATTGTTTATTTGGATGAAATACTGATTTACAGTAAATCAGAGGCTGAGAATTTGAAGAATTTGGCCATTGTGATGAGAAAGCTATAGCAGGAGAAGCTGTTAATTAACATGAAGAAATCTGCATTTATGAAGACAGAGCTCATCTATCTGGGATTTGTCATATCGACGAATGAATTGAAGATGGATCCGGATAAGGTGGAGGTAATTAAGAATTGGCCATCACCGAGAAATATTTTCGAGGTGAGAAGTTTCCATGGTTTGGCTAGTTTCTACAGAAAATTCATCAGGAATTTCAGTGGAATTAGCGCAGCGATGATGGATACCGTCAAGAAATGACATAAGACTTTTCATTAGACAGCCGAAGCTGAGAAGAGCTTCAATCTATTGAAGCGAAAGATCACAGAGCAACCAATGTTGGTGTTTCCATATTTTCATAAGACAGTTCAGGTGAAATGTGATTCCAGTGGATGTGCCATAGGAGCGGTCTTGAGTCAGGAAGATAGGCCAGTCGCATATTACAACGAAAAGATGGATGAAGCGAAGCTGAAATACTCCACGTATGATAAAGAATTTTATGCTATCATACAAGCCCTGAAGAAGTGGAGGCATTACTTGATCTGGAAGGAATTTGTATTGTACAGTGATAATCATGCATTGTAGTTTGTGAGTCAACAAAAGAAGTTGAATCAGAAACATGCTAAATGGGCAGAGTATATGCAGAATTTTACGTTTGTAATTAAACACATTTCAGGTACTGCTAACAAAGTGGTTGATGCTTTGAGCAGGAAGTGTTTGTTGTTGTACGAGTTCCGAGTAAAAACATTGGGTTTTGAAAATCTTAAGGACATGTATGCAGGGGATACGGATTTTGCAGAGGCATATGAGGCAGCTGAGAATCCAGTTCTCAGAGATCGGAGTCCATGGATAGATTATATGATCCAGGAAGGATTTCTATTCAGAGGCAATCAACTATGCATTCCGAATTGCTCCATGAGGGAGAATCTGTTGAAAGAGAAGCACAGTGGAGGCTTGGCAGGACATTTTGGCCAAGACAAGACCTTTGCGAAGCTGAGAGAATCATATTTTTGGCCGGGGATGTGCTCAGAGGTCAATCGGTTTGTTGACAGATGTCGGATTTGTCAGCATTCAAAAGGGAGAAAGTAGAATGCAGGTTTTTATCAGCCATTGCCCATACCAGAGAGACCATGGGAGGCGATAAGCGTGGATTTTGTATTGGGTTTTCCGAGGATGCAAAGAGGTGTGGATTCAATCTTTGTGTTCGTGGACATGTTTTAAAAGATGGCACATTTCATTCCATGCCAGAAGACCAGTGATGCGACGCACATCGCCAATTTGTTTTTCAAAGAGATTGTTAGACTTCATGGATTACCCAGAAGCATTATATCGGACATAGATACAAAATTCATTGGACATTTCTGGAGGACACTATGGAAGAATATGGGGACTAACTTGATGTTTAGTTCAGCCTATCATCCTCAGAATGATGGGCAAACAGAGGTGGTGAATACAAGTCTGGGAGATTTATTAAGAAGCCTGGTGACAGAGAACCATAGCAGTTGGGACAATGTGTTGCCACAGGCAGAGTTTGCGTATAACGATTCAGTGAACAGAAGCACAGGCAAAAGTCCGTTTAAGATTGTATATGGCAGACAACCGAGAGGAGTATCTGAACTGAGGGATTCAGAACAAACAATGACTAAAAGTGCAAGCACTGAGGAATTCATAGAGGCGATGGAAGAACTTCACAGTAGGGTGAAGCAGCGATTGCTGGAATCAAATTAGGAGTACAAACGCAGAGCGGATCAACATCGGAGAAAACTTCAGTTTGAAGTTGGTGATCTAGTTCTGGCACATCTGAGGAAGGAAAGGTTCCCAAGGGGAACATATAACAAGCTCAAAATGAAAAAAATCGGGCCATGCAGAGTCCGGAAGAAATTCAGGGAGAACGCTTATGAGATTGAGTTGCCGGATGGCATCGGGATATCTCTGATATTCAATATCGCAGATTTATACCCATACAGGGCTGGAGAGGCAGAGACTGGAACTGAGGAACCAGTGATCCAGTGGATGAAGCAGATGCTCGTAGTAGAGAAGCCGCAGATGGAATGCATACTAGACAAGCGAGTGGGAAAGAAGACCAGAAGAAAATAATACTTCGAGTATCTGGTCAAGTGGAAGAATCACCCAGTGGAGGATGCCAGCTGGGAAACTGAAGCAATGATACAGAAGCATGGAAAGACTGTGCAGGAGCTCATGGACAGGAGCCCATAATTTTTTTTCAAGCGAGGGAGTATGATGCAGGAGCATCGCCCACGTCAAGCGAGCCAACACGAAAGCAGAAGACAGCTGGATAAGCCAACAAATTTATTTTTGAACTTCACTTTGGAATTGTTGCGCAATTCTTTAATGAAGTCATTTAAAGAGGAGGCACACTTGTATATTGTAATGGACTTTGAGCAGATAGCTCACGTCCTTAGGTAGATGAGGCATTTAATAGACTTAATGTAAAGTAGGTAGAACGTTTAATTCTAGATTTGATAGCTTTAGAGTCCAAGAGGGAAAACGGATATAGACACCCTCCTTTGTACATTGTAATATTAGCTACAACATTCAGGAAGAGAAGAGCATGTAGAGAAGTGTATGAAGAACACCCATGTACAAACATTGAATTAATAGAAAGAGCTTGGATTCAATTTCATGGTTTGTGTTATTCTCTGTGTATTTATGATATTATGCTCATGAATGTTTGCTTTCTGTGATACACTTGCTTTTATGTACTGTGTATGTGATTTCATGGATGAATAGAAGTCACGAGAGAAGGAATGTGAGTGAATGAGTTTCAATTGTTTCTCTAGTTGAGCCAAGAGATTCCTGCAAGGAGTGTAGTCGAATGTGTCTGCAAGGAGTGCGTTGACAAAAGGCTCAATAGTTTAACTATTGTTCTCATTCGCCTAGGGTGAAGGTGGATTAAAGGGGCCGTGCAAGGAGTGTACAGGCTAAGCTCAGTCTCAGGATTTCGATTCTGAGCAAGGATATTGAGGACTGCTACTGCAGGAGTGCGCAGAGTCGAACAACTTCAACCCTTCAAAGTTGTTGAAGAATTGCCGCAAGGAGTGTGAGCAAGGGAGTTCTTGCCGAGGAATTAAATTTGAAGAAAAGCTCAGGAAGGATAGCTTTTCAAGTCGTTGAAGAACAATGGAGCTAAGTCACGCGGGCAGATCAAAGGGAAGCATTGCAGGTTAGCTAGAGAGCAGGTGAACGAGTCTCAATAGGGAGGCACTTCATCAATTTCATGGATCCACTGAAGAAAGAACGGAGGGACGAAATCCTTGTGGAGATTTTGCAAAGTTTCGTGGGTCGTTGGATCCTACGGAGGCGTAAGAAGGTTATCGACACAAGTGCGAGAAGGTTCGAAACTCAGGAGGGACAAAGCCGTCGATCCCGAGTTATAGGGATCGTTAGATCACACGTGACATCGCATATCGACATATCGCGAGTTGAAGCGCCAAGTTGTTGGAACGGGAGTGGCGATATCGCGATCCATGATATCCCGATAGAACCAGAACCGTTGATCATGTGGGACGCGTGTCAAGAGATCCCAACGAGAGGGGTTCGGTGAATCGGGGTTCTCGATGACAGATAACGCTTGCATGTTGGATTCACGATCTGCGATATCCCAACAGTGACGTGGTAGTGTGGGACCACGGGATCTAGCGGAGTACAAGTGGCATCGGAGATCGGGGATCGGGAAAAAGCAAGTCCTGAGTCCATCGACATCAGGACTCGCAATCCCGCGAGTTCCGAAATCCCGATAGAAGGACATAAGGTGGAGAAGTTAGGTCCACACGTGTATCGGACAATCGACACATCGGGATTTGGAGAATGGAGTTTCAATTTGTTGACATCGCGAGTATCGATTTCCCGATAGGGAGAACTCCGATAGGAAGGGGGAGAAAGTCAACAATTGAACCATATCAGGTTTCGGGGAATAGTGAGGCATAAGGTACCCGAACATATAATTCATGAAGCCGCAAATTCCAATTTCCCGATCATTAAGGGAGATCATTAAGGAGTTGCTGTGGGTGAAGAATTCCCGACAGGGAATTAGAGGAACATTCAAGTTCTTCGGGCCGAAGAGAAAGAAGTTCCTGTGGAGGCAGTCATGCTCCGAGGAGTGCGGTTTGCATCAGAGTGGTATCAGAGAGGTAATATCTTTGCTTTCTGTAGCAAGGAAGGAGAAGGAGTAAATACACCATGCCGCCCAGAAGAGAGAGGTAGTCACCTGACCCGAAGGATAGGGAGGTGCGAAGAAGAGGTAGGCCGGCAGGAAATCGAGAAAGTGAGAGGCAAATGAGAGATCTCCGAGCAAGGCTTGAAGAGATGGAGACAACTCAAATACACAGAGTTGGTGCAGGGTATCTTAGTGATTCCAAAGTTGAAGAGGAAGCTGGACATGAAGAAGAGGTCACAGCAGAAGATGCATCAACCGAGTGGTTGATCAAAGCCATTTCCAAAATGGGTGCGAAAGACAAAATGGACATTCCAGTCTATGAAGGAAATCTGGATGCAGAAGAGCTATTGGATTGGATCCGAGCTTTGGATACCTACTTCGACTATGAACATATCGAAGAGGACAAGAAGGTTAGACATGTTGTCACCAAATTGAAGGGGCATGCAGCATTATGGTGGGAGGAGCTTCAAGAAGATAGACGTTCCAAGGGCAATCAAAAGATCAAAAGCTGGGATCGAATGATTGCAAAGATGAAGGCAAAAATCATCCCAATGGATTATCAGTTCACTCTATTCAGGAGAATGCAGAACCTAAGACAGAATTTTATGACAGTGAAAGAATACACTGAGGAATTCTATCGATTGAACATCAGAGTAGGTTATTGGGAGATCGATGATGAGAAGGTTGCCAGATATCTGAATGGTATGAGATATGACATTTAGGATGAATTAAGTATGGTAACCATCCAAACAGTGGAGGATGCTTACCAGATGGCTCTAAAAGTCGAAGAAAATCTGAGCTGTAAGCAAGGTCAGCGAGGGCGAGGCAGAAGTCAGCCCATAGGTAAGGCAGTTTCTCAGGATAAATATTAGAAACCCAAAGAGGAATGGAAGAAACCTCAGGGTAGAGTAGAAAGGGGTGGTACCTCACAACGAGGACAACCATATGTCAAACAGAGAGGGAAACATAATGAGCAGAAGGGAGATTATGCTAATGCAAATACTTTTCCTCGTACCAGAGGTAGAGGAAGAGGCCGAGGTGGAGTTATCACATGCTTCACATGTGGGAAAAATGGGCACAAGTCATATGAATGTCCAGAAAAAAGGAATTACATCGGAGAAGCTCACATCGTAGAAGCTCAGAGGCGTGATGCTAAGACGGAAGATGAAGAAGGCAGAATATCGCTTGGGATGCATAAAGTCCTTTTGACACCTGAGAAGGAGGTAGAAAATCCAGTGCAAAGGACCAGATTGTTCAGAACAACTTGCAAGACCAAGGACTGGGTATGCAAGGTTATTGTTGACAGTGGTAGCACGGATAATCTCGTTTCAACCGAGATGGTGGAGAAACTAGAGCTGGAGACGAATGATCATCCCAGTCCATATAAAGTTTCATGGCTATAGAAGGGACATAAAGTGAGTGTCACTAAACAATGTTTAGTTGAATTCAAGATAGGTGGATATAATGATAAGGTCTCATGCGATGTCATTCCCATGGATGTATGTCATTTATTGCTGGGTAGACCATGGAAATATGACATAAATGTGGTTCATGATGGGAGAATGAACACATATACCCTGGAGAAGGATGGGAGGACACATAGGTTGCTTCCGATAAAGGATAAGGAGGTGAAACCGGAAGTGAGTAACACAATACTTCTCATGAGTGGGAAGGAACTTCTTGCAGAAATGGAGAAGAAAGAAGGTCCACAATTCTTTGTGGTCAGAAAACCAAGAATTGTTCTGACTAGCACAAGAGTGGATGATCTACCAGATGAGATTCAGGAACTGCTGAAAGAGTTCGCTGACATCATAATGGACGAATTACCTCATTCGTTGCCACCAGTGAGAAGTGTGAGTCATCACATAGACCTCATACCAGGAGCTAGTTTGCCAAATAAATCCACGTACAGATTGACGCCGTAAGAAAATGAAGAGGTAAAGAAGCAGGTCCAGGATATGTTGGACAAAGGATTAGTCAAAGAAAGATTGAGTCCATGTGTTGTTCCGACAGTACTCAGTCCAAAGAAGGATGGAGGATGGAGAATGTGCACTGATTCCAGAGCCATTAACAAGATAACCATCAGGTACAGGTTTCCATTGCCCAGAATGGATGATCTGATGGATTTCCTGAGTGGGGAAAAGTTTTTCTCAAAGATTGATTTGAAAAGCGGATATCATCAGATTCGCATGAGGGAAGGCGATGAATGAAAGACAACCTTAAAAACCAATGAAGGGTTGTATGAATGGCTAGTCATGCCGTTTGGTTTGACTAATGCACTGAGTACATTTATGAGACTGATGAATGAAGTTATGAGGGAATTCATCAGGAAGTTCATCATTGTTTATTTGGATGACATACTAATTTATAGTAAATAAGAGGCTGAGCATTTGAAGCATTTGGCCATTGTGATGAGAAAGCTACAACAGGAGAAGTTGTTAATTAACATGAAGAAATCTTCATTTATGAAGACAGAGCTCATCTATCTGTGATTTGTCATATCGGCAAATGAATTGAAGATGGATCTGGATAAGGTGGAGGTAATTAAGAATTGGCCATCACCGAGAAATATTTTCGAGGTGAGACGTTTCCATGGTTTGGCTAGTTTCTACAGAAAATTCATCAGGAATTTCAGTGGAATTAGCGCAGTGATGATGGATACCGTCAAGAAACGACATAAGACTTTTCATTGGACAGCCGAAGCTAAGAAGAGCTTCAATCTGTTGAAGCGAAAGATCACAGAGAAACCAGTGTTGGTGTTGCCAGATTTTCAGAAGACATTTCAGGTGAAATGTGATGCCAGTGGATGTGCCATAGGAGGGATCTTGAGTCAGGAAGACAGGCCAGTCGCATATTACAACGAAAAGCTAGATGAAGCAAAGATGAAATACTCCATGTATGATAAAGAATTTGATGCTATCATACAGGCGCTGAAGAAGTGGAGGCATTACTTGATCTCGAAGGAATTTGTATTTTACAGTGATAATCATGCATTGTAGTTTGTGAGTCAACAAGAGAAGTTTAATCAGAAACATGCTAAATGGGTAGAGTATATGCAGAATTTTACGTTTGTAATTAAACACATTTCAGGTACTGCTAACAAAGTGGTTGATGCTTTGAGCAGGAAGTGTTTGTTGCTGCAGGAGTTCCAAGTCAAAACATTGGGTTTTGAAAATCTTAAGGACATGTATGCAGGGGATACGGATTTTGCAGAGGCATATGAGGCAGCTGAGAATCCAGTTCTCAGAGATCGAAGTCCATAATTGAAAGTACTTGAGGCTTTGATGTTCGGTCTTAATTTGGAATCGTTGCCCCAAGAGATAAGGACGCCATAATTCAACGACATGCAGAATCGCCAACATTTCTTTTTCATAAATGGGTTTGCCCAGATTATTTTCAAACAGTTGCTTTCTAGTGAAGGCCAAAGGTCGACCCTCTTGCATAAAGATAGCGCCAATTCCTTTCCCTGAGGCGTCACATTCCAACACAAATGTCTTTGTGAAGTCGTGAAGGGCCAGAACCGGAGTGGTGCACATGGCTGTCTTCAAGGTTTGAAAATCTTGAGAAACTGCTGGGGTCCAAGTGAAAGAGTTATTTTTTAGGAGAGCCATGAGAGGTGCTGCAATCTTCCCATAGTTCTTAACGAACTTGCGATAATACCCTGTGAGGCCCAAAAATCCACGCAATATTTTGAGAGTCTTTGGGTGCGGCCAGTCTTGCATAGGTTCAATCTTTTTCGGGTCCACCCTGACGCCATCCTTGCCCACCAGATGACCCAAGTATTCTACTTCGGATGCACCAAAAGAACATTTGGAATGTTTCAGGAAAAGATGGTGCTGAGAGAGTAGGCTGAGAACTTAATCCACATGAGTAAGATGGTTTGTCCATGTCTTGCTATATATGAGGATATCATCAAAGAAAACTAAGACAAAATGATGGAGAAAAGGGTGGAAGACATGGTTCATGAGGCTCTGA
>JZKD02S1758582.1:49366-65053 GCA_000966675.3 Picea glauca | reverse complement strand
TAGGGAACTCGTAAAGACTTTTAAGGTAGGAATTCCAGTCCCTTAAGGGAATCCTATTATTTTCTTTAGTATTGTGTTTTAGAATTTGGCTCTAGAACTTCTTAGGATCCAACTTGTATAGTTGTGAAAGTTGCTCTTGCCTTTTATTGATATAGTATCTTTTTTTCCTTTTAATTAGGGCTCTGTACATTTTGATCTTATCGAGTTTTGTTATATAGAATTTGTTATATAGAATGAGGAAAGATAAGAATAGAGTCTGTAACATATAAAAATTTAAATGCATTTTTTATTTCAAGTATGTCAAAAAATGAAAGTTTGTTACATACTACTGCAAATTTTGAAATATACCAAAAAATTAAATTCTGTTACATATAAACCAGAATTTCAATGCGTTTTTCATGTAGACTGGGATTGGGGTTCCCATGGACCATTAGAGAAATATGTACAAGAAACAGGATTGTGGAAAGAAGATAGAGTGCAATAGATGCAAAAAAAAATAAATGGAAAGGTATAAGTGTTTGACTATACATTTGTATTTAAAAAAGTGGAATAACTGGGCTGAGAAACAAAGAAAGATGCGATGACTAAACTTATAGTGAGGGTACATATGAGCACTTTAGCAATTTTCTTGCAGCTTCCGTTTCATTGATGTCGGCGATGACTGCGGTTTCAAGGATGTTCTCCACGACTGTTGGAATGTCGGGAACTGCCTGTTGTCTTTCGTTGGCAGCCTGTTTCAATTACCTTTCGACCCATTCTTCAATGTAGCTTCTCATTGGGGTGACGTTGATCTCATTCCAAATTTTGATGTTGAAAAGTTCGTTTTCTAATTCCTAGAAGTCGATAGAAAGATTAGAGAGAGACTGATGAATTTCCTCATTTTGTACTACATATTTGACTAGCCAGTCATGGACGTGAGCTTGATCAAATTGAAGGATGTTGTAAAAAAATTCCAGATACAAGGTATTCAACATAGCAACCTGTTTATCGAAATCTTTCCTGGTTAAGGGAAAGGAGTTTACGATTAAGAGGGGCTCTTGGAAGTCGTTGGTTTTCCTTGCTAAGTCTATATTTGACAGCTTTGTGAATAATTTATCTTTCTTCGCTATGGCTTGTTCACATGACTGAACAATGAGACACAGGTTCTTTACTTTTCGTTTCCAACATTTATTCAATTGGTCGATCTGGTTTTTGGATGAAAGATCTTCTTCTCTTCATTTTGTTTCTGTCATATTGTTGACAATCTTTCCAAAAGGGATGACCATTTTTAAAATGAAATTTTCTTCATCTTTTAATTCTACTTGCAAAAGCTTCAGTAAGATATGTGCCCTGGTTCCAAGGGAAGCAATGGTTTGTGATCTTTTCCACACCTGGGTAACCAGTTCCATTATTTTTTTGATATTTTTCTCCACATATGCTTTACAGGATGCGAGAAGGGTGGAGGATGCTTTTACATTGGGTGCAGGGGTGCCAGGCATGGTTACTGCCAAAGGATTGATAAGCAATGACATAGGAATGAAAGCGTCTTCCAATTCCTTGACTCGGTCCTTCAGTTTGGAATTCTGGGTCTCGATGTGTCCAATGGGATCATGAAGTGCTTCTTTGATCGCCGTGTGAAGTTGACAGATTTGGGACAACTGCATGTTGGCAACGTCAACCTCTGAACGAGATTTTCCTTTGATATTTTTAACATTTTTTTTCTCAAATATCAATCTTTTGTTCCGGCTATCAAAAACAACACTCTGGAACACGAAGGTTTCATCTTCGTCAAAATTTTGGGTAACGGATATGTCCAAAATGGGGTGATAATAGTTCCACTAAATATGCGAGGACCCGACGGTTAAATTGTATTTCTCAAAAGTTTTCAGTGCAAAAATGTGCAACACAGAAAAGGGCATGATAGGTGGACCGTAATACCGAAAAGCGTATGATCTAAGAATGGTTGCAATTTTGAATATCTGTCAATTTGTATGTACCGGAGCTTCGAATGTTGTTTGGAGGTCACGGAAAAGTAGAATTGCAATGTTGACTTGACCAGCACGCAAGTCCATCTGTAAATTTGTATATGGCGGAACTTTGGGTGCCAGTTGTGGGACAGGGAACAATAGATAGTCAATTTAAAGAAAGGATAAGTGGTTGTTGGAAATGAAAACGCGTGAATCCGCGAAGTTGCGAAGCAACGCATTGTCGGGAAAACAACGATTAAGTAACCAGGAAGAGAAACTAGAGGGAATAAAAGAGTGGGAAAATAGAGAGGCGGAAGACAGTTTTCGTAAGTGCGAATTGGCTTCAAAGAAGCGCCATCGTTGCAAAACCATGATCTACTAATTGTCAGCAAATGCGTTGTTGAAGATTACATTTTATTGCAACGTATGCCTGTAGCTATGTTCTTGATACATTATTCCATGACTGTAACATATCAACTTAACCACTAAATTTCCTTTTCTACTAATTGCCAACGAATGCTTTGTGTAAGATTAGATTTTATTGGACCGTGTGCATGTAATTGTGTTCTTGATACATTCTACCATCAATGCAACATATTAAATCAAGTATTAAACTTATTGCATTATGGGCTGTTAACATTAAAACTTAATAATTGCATGTCTAGAAACAAGAATAACGATTTTGCTGCAACATTGTACATTGGTATTAGTAAACACAAGATCGAAGAAGTATGAGAGCACCGAACCATGCCAATTAGAACATGTGTTAAACCCATTAAAGAGGCAACAATGAAGAGTGCAAGGCAATTTTTTTTTAATAGCAAATCCATTTAAAATAAAAAAATAAGAAAAACACAGAGTACTGTACATCTATGCTTAGAAATTGGACCCAGTTATTCGGTCCAAAACATTGAAGGTATCTACGATAAACAGAGGCACGGGTTCTGCAGTATGCAAGATCCTTGGAATTTTCAAGTTAATGAATCATCCTTTGCTGAAATTGATATTTTTCAGAAGCTTTTCCTCATAAAGAAGACGAAAATGGTTCCAGGGCAAGTGGAATAGCCCTTAGCTGAAACCGCCTCTACATAGTCCAAAAAAATTCAGTAGCACAGCTTGCACATGCAATTGTAGAGGCCCAAATTAGTCTATTATGGGAAGAAGGAGAGGACTAGTAGGAAAATGCGTTGCAGGAGCGAGAGTTTTGGAGCCGATGGCAAAAAATGTTAAAAATTATTTTTTTGGCTTGAAATATATCTCTGGGAGCATCAACATATCATTTCTTTACAATGAAACTCTTCCTCCTAGAATGGACTAATTTGGAACTCTTGAATTCCTACTTTCACGGTGCAAAGTGGCTATTGCGTTCATCATCAGTTTCTTTTCTGAAACTCCTTTTGGTGTTGTCATGACTGCAATCATCGAGCCGAGAAGGTCCATTCATTACGGTTGATTTCAATTTCGGTGCAGGAGTGGGAATATTCTCTGCATTTTGATCATCCATTTCCGTATCATCATCCATCAGATCATCTTCTTCCATCTCAGAATTCATCAACTTCTGCAATAGCAATGACTGCAACTGGGCAGGTTATTTGACTAGCCAGGGTTGCGATGGAATTTTTTGGCTTTAAATATATCTCTCGGTGTACCAAGGGACCATCTCCTCTTTCTCTCCTGGGTAGAGGGAGATGAATAGTAAGAATATGCCCCGGAATAGTGGAACCTCTCGCCATTATGCCCCAATGTGTTTACTGTGTGTGGAGAGAACTGCTCCTAGAAGTTATTTAGAATTTTCGTTTGGTCGAGACGATGTTTGAAATGAAAATCGGGGAGGGATAATATAAGCCTCCGCAAGTTATGGTTTAATGCGTATCAATGGAATATCTCCTCGAGCCTTTCGCTGATCAATGACAATTTCCAAGGTTTGTGCAGAATGAGCTGTGACTATAACAACTCACTAATTGCTCAATTAGAAAAAAATGCAAACGTGGCGGTGACGACAAAAAGAGATTAAGAATCATAAATTTCTTAAAAGAACCAACCCATCGGCACACACAAAAAAAATATTGCGTGGCCTTTGAAATGAATACTTGGAAAGGATAACATGCTTCTGGGAAAATCTTAGTTTAATTCATACTAATGACAAATCTTCTCCGGACTTCCGAACATTAATGACACTTTTAACGGATGCTGTAGGATGGCTACTAACATTAAAGATTAATTATTGCATATCTGGAAACAAGTACGAAGGCAACAACAATGGTGAAACTGATTCCAAGAAATACCAAAGTGTGATAAGCGGTCGGGCGAAGATATACCCAGGGCACGTGAAGGGCCGATGGTTCTCGGCCTGGCGGGCTGAAAATTGAGCCTGTATTGTTTAGTGTCCTACAAATAGCACCAACACTTCTGCAACATACAAATTGACAGGTGGACTTGCGGGTTGGTTGGTTCAACATTGCATTTTTTTTGTCCTTAGCGATTCCGTATTAATTCCATAATTAACCACTTTTTTGGATCGGGGGTTCTCGGTTGGTGGGAAAAAAATTGGGCATCTATTATTCCATGCTCTACAAATAGCACTAACAATTCCGCGATATACAAATTCAAAACCTGACTTGCGCTAAATTATTACTGTTAAATATTTATGTTGCAGAATTTAATTATACGAGAAAGTTTGCACAATCTAGTCGACCGAGTGATATAAAATTATTTCCACAAACAAGCAATATAAAAAAAGAGTCATTCCATACTTAGGCACTTTTTTGATCGCAGGTTGGCAGCCTCGCAGGATGAAAAAAGAGTCTCTATTGTTTTATGTCCTACAAATAACACCCATATTTCTACGGTATACAAATTGACAGGAGGACCTATAGGCTACTTGGCTGAACATTTCATTTGATCGCGGGTTCGTGGCCTGGCGGGATGAAAATTAAATATCTATTGTTTTGTGTCCTACAAATAGCACCTATAGTTCCGCGATATACAAATTCACACGCAGACTTGTGGATAGTTTCTATATAAAGTATGGAATAAGATTTTATACAGCATATGCAAATCCCTCATTCCATACTTAGGCAGTTTTTGGATCGCGCGCTCGTGGTTTGGCGGGCTGAAAAGAGAGTCTCTATTGTTCTGTCTCCTACAAATAGCACCCATAATTCCCCGATATACAGATTGATAGTGTTCTAGAACATATGCAGATCCCTCGTTCCATACTTGGGAACTTTTTGGATCGCGGGTTCGCGACCTGGCGGGCTGAAAATTAAGTATTTACTGTTCTGTGTCCTACAAATACCACCTAGACTTCTGTGTCCTACAAATAGCACCTAGACTTCCACGATATAAAAATTCACATGCGGACTTGTGGACATAGTCTATATAAAGTATGGAATGAGATTTTATACAACATATGTGGATCCCTCATTCCATACTTAGGCATTTTTTGGATCGCGGGCTTGTGACCTGGCAGGTCAAAAATAGAGTCTTTATTGTTCCGTCTCCTACAAATAGCACCCAGAATTCCACGATATACAAATTGATAATTTTTTAGAACATATGTGGATTCCTCATTCCATACTTGAGCACTTTTTGGATCGTGGGTTCGCGACTTGGTGGGCTGAAAATTAAGTATCTATTGTTCTGTGTTCTACAAATAGCACCTAGACTTCCGAGATATACAAATTGACATGCAAACTTTTGGACATAGTCTCTATATAAAGTATGGAATGAGATTTTATATAGCATATGCAGATCCCTCACTCCATACTTAGGCAGTTTTTGGATCGCTGGTTCGTGCACCGAAAATAGAGTCTCTAATGTTCCTTCTCCTACAAATAGCACCCAAACTTCCGCGATATACAAATTGGTAGGTGGACTCGGGCTAGTTGGCTGAACATTGCACTTTTATTGTCCCGTAGTGATCCTGTATGAATTTCAAATTTAGCATTTTTTTTATCAGGGGCTCTGGGGTTGGCGAACTGGAAATTGGGCGTCTATTTTTCCGCACTTTACAAACACATTTTTATAGAACATATGCGGATCCCTCATTCCATACTTCGACACTTTTTGGATCGTGGGTTCGCGACCTGGCAGGCTGAAAATTAAGTATCTATTGTTCTGTGTCCCACAAATAATACCTAGACTTTCGTGATATACAAATTGACATGCAGACTTGTGGACATAGTCTCTAAATAAAGTATGGAATGAGATTTTATACATCATATGCGGAGATCCTGTATGAATTTCATATTTAGCGAATTTTTTTTATCAGGAGCTCTGGGGCTGGCAGGCTAAAAATTGAGCCTCTATTGTTCCGTGCTATACAAAAACATTGTTCTAGAACATATGCAGATCCCTCATTCCATACTTGGGCACTTTTTGGATCGTGGGTTTGCGACCTAGTAGGCTGAAAATTAAGTATCTATTGTTATGTGTCCTACAAATAACACCTAGACTTCCACGATATACAAGTTGACATGCGGACTTGTGGACATTGTCTCTATATAAACCATGGAATGAGATTTTATACAGCATATGCGGATCCCTCATTCCATACCTAGGCAGTTTTTGGTTCGCAGCCTGACAAGCCGAAAATAGAGTCTCTATTGTTCTGTCTCCTACAAATAGCACCCAGACTTCCGCGATATACAAGTGGACAGGTGGACTCGGTCTGGTTGGTTGAACATTGCAGTTTTATTGTCTTGTAGCGATCCCGTATGAATTTCATATCTAGTGTTTTTTTTGATCGGGTTTGTGGGGCTCGTGGGATGAAAATTGGGCCTCTATGGTTCCGCGTTGTATAAACACCAGGCACATCTCCACGATTTACGAATTGACAAACGGACCTGTGGGCTGCGTGGCTCAACATTGCAGTTTTCATTGTTCCTTGTCCTCTGAATAGCCCTCAGAGTTTCACGATATACAGATTGACAGATGGACTTGAGGGCTGGTGGGTTCAAGTTTTCCATTGTTTACAAATACTAATCCCTATCAACTATCTAACATATCTAAAAACATGATTTTCAATCTAAATAATTAATAATAATTTTTTCTATTGCAGAATTTAATTAAACGAGAAAGTTTGTACAATCTGGTCAGGCAACTGATATAAAAGTTTTCCGACAAACAAGCAATAAATAGTAAACATGTACTTTTAGAAAGTATGGACAAGAGATTTTATAGAGCATATGCAGATCCCTCGTTCCATACTTGGGCACTTTTTGGATCGCGGGTTATTGGCCTGGTGGGCTGAAATTTGAACCTCTTTTGTTCGGTGTCCTGCAAATATCACCCAGACTTCCGAGATATACAAATTGACAGGTGGACTTGCGGATTCCACGTCTGGCGGGTTCAAGATTGCAATTGTTTAACATTGCTCATCCTATCTAAATTCAGCTAAAAACATTATTTTCAAATACTAAAATATTAATATTAACTATTGTTATTGTACAAGTGAATTACATTAAATTATTAAAGGATGTTAAATCGCTTATTTTTAAAAAAATGAAGGAAACAAAAGAATTGTTTTGTAAAATTCTATCACCACAAGCATAAAAAGGACCCATTTGAAGTTTAAGGCCCTCTTGTTCATATGATATCACAATTGCACTCCGCACAATATATATTCGTTGATTTCAAATTATTCCAGGATATTAATTTTACTAAGTTCATTGAATAAGAAAAAATTGCGAAAACAACGATCAATTTGAATTTTAAGAGCCTCTTGTTGGTATGATAGGACAATTGCACATTGCACACTATATATTCATTGATTTCAAATTATTTCACAACAATAATTTGACCAAGTTCATTGATCAGTAAAATTTGCCAAAACAAGTCACATAGTACATGTGTGTCACAATGCCATAGAAATTATCAGACGTATTTGTGTGCCAGCTGACCAAAAAAATTCAATTATATTGTTTTGTGTCCTCCAAAGATGAGTTGGAGTTCCACGGTATACAAATTGACAGACAAACTAGATAACCAAGAACCGACCATACTTTAAACAACCCAGAAGAAAGTTCCCAGAAGGTTCCATTGAGAAGAACCCATCGACCTTTGCACCAAACAATTTGATATACAAAGAAAAGACGCCAGGACATTCCTTTTCTCTTGAAACGAATATTCATCTGGATGTTGAAAAAATATTACAGAGATACATGAGGTATTTTCGTTTCCTCCCAAAGTTTGATTTTTTTTTTTCCCTTCTTCAACCGATATGCAAAATTGCATTGTCCTCATTTAAGGTGAATTTTCTCTGTATACGATGCTTCCGCAACATATAGACACTACTTGCATTTTTTTGTAGATACGTTTCATATGACAACTCTGCCAATTCAGGAACCACATTTTGTAATAGAGGATGCCTAACCGAACACTGCATAGTTGTGTTTCCCATGGTTCGGATAACACCATTGACGCAATGTACATAAATATATGGACATTTTTCACTACATCATAGACAATCAATCGTATCATCACTTATCAAAGTGGAGGCAGAAGCAACATAATGAAATTTTGCACATACAGGCTCAAAGGGGGTTGAGTACACATTGGTTGCAACTAAAATACCTTCAACCTGGCAACACGAGCAAAGGGATTAATACATTGAACAATATAATACACAACTGAATCCCCCCCTCCCCTTTAAAAGAAAAAAGAAAAAGTAAACAGGCGCATAAATTTGTTGAAGGCTATTTCTATAAGTAAAGTGAGGATGATTTTGTGGATGCATACACACAACAATTGTAGAGCTATCTAGTTTCTCCAGATCCTCTACTATATCTTCTCACAACTTTGTTACAAACATTGCATGGGTTGTCCGAAATATCATTTCTCTAACATACTTCTTCTTTGTTATATTTTTGAACAACATAAGTGGAATATGCCCTCTATGTAATTGTTGTTCCATTGACGAAATAAAATCTGAATACGTATCGAACAATTGTAGCTGCAACATGGAACAATGCAATATTTGTGTAACTTATCCGACATATATGCAGATGCGAAAGTTAAGAACAAAACGAAATATTAAAAGTGGTACCATTTCCTTGTCACTGTCCGATTCTCCATCCTTTATATGGAGAATGTGTTGTGACCAAAATTTTCTCGCTAGTGTCACAATAGCCCTAATCATTCTGATTGGCTAAATATCAGTGCTCTGTGCAAGCTGCCTGATAGTCATGTCCGGGAGGAAGCAATATTCTGAACAAATAGCAGGAATTTTTTCCACAATACTTGTTTCGTTGGGAAAAATAATTCTTTGAAACTCCTCCAAGTTTCACTCCTTGAATCCTCCCCAAAAAGAAGTTATAGAAAGAATGGTAGACTTTATTCAATTCTGGTCTATTCAAGAGACCAAACTTGTAAAGAATGCCCGACACTCAATATTTAACATCCGATTCTGAAACTCACACAAAAGAAACTAAAGTCCATACTACTTCCAATGAAATTTGTCCCACATCATTTGGATTCTCGATGAAGAAGTTATGACCTTTTTACCTGGAACACATGTTTATTGACTAGCTTTAGGACTGGTCACAAACCCTATCTTCCACAGAGTGTATCTCGATAATTATAGCGAATCAAGAGCTGAAATTTTTAGCAGAGGTACCTTGATATGTATTCTCAATACCATATCTATTTCACCATCTGAATTGTTCTATAAAAATAGTTATAGAAAAAATGGTAAGATGACCTGAAAATAACATACCTTAGAACACATCACCAGAAGACTTCATCCTCCCTTGAAATCCGGCCTTATTTACTTCTTATTTCCTATGAAATTCAAATTGTATCAAAATGAATGTATACTTATGTTTATTTATACCATTTATGTCACTTCATTTTAACATTAGGGCCAACCTGACACTTTCTTATTTTGTAATTCTTTTCTTTAATTATCTTCAGGGCCTACAGGTACTTCCTTCTTCAATTCACTTTGTCATCTTCAAAAATTCATTTCTCCTCAACCATGAGGATCCACGTGACATGCCACATACCATTCGAAACAACATTATGTATACTATCCATTCATAGGTGTTGTATATGCATGTGCATTGTCCTTCATGTCCAAATACCTTTATCAATCTTGTGGTCCAAAACCCATGACTAGGGTTGACATCAATGACAACAACCAATCTTCCAACAGATAGGGGGTCTCATCAAGAGCCATCCTATTAGGTTCATGGGTACCTAACAGTATGACATTGCCACCATATGGTTACCATGCTAGGACAATGACCTTTGGTTGCATGGCCAAGGGAAAGGGGGTCTCATCATGAGCCAACCTTATCATCTCTGTGAAAGTACTTTTGGGTAACATTGTCAGCTCTGGTCACCATGCCAAGCCAATGTCCTCTGGTTAGCCCTTGAATAAAAAGAAAAAGAAGAAGAAAAAAACAAATAAAAGGAAATAATAAAGGCAAGAAAGGGCTTGGAAAAATTGCATCCATGATGGGTACATATCGCCTTCTACAAAGGCACCCACATATAACATTATGCATCCTTGGCTCTCACTCTACCCACATGTCTAGACATCCCCTAGCCACATCACCACATTTACATGGCTTGGATGAAACCTTTATGGAAACTTCCCTTTTCTTATGGATACTAGCCCAATAGGATGTCTTGTCTTTTTCTTCGATCTTGTATTGTAGGTTTTTGTAATACCTTTGAGCTATTGACTGATATATCAAGTTTTTTATGCATATGTTTGATAATATTAATGATGAAATGTGATTGACATTGCTATGATCCCTGTGACTAATGAGCCCATGGAGGGCGTAGTTTTTAATGTGTAGGACCATGCTCGATGGATAGGTACCATTTGGACCGGTACACATGGGGAGATGATTAGTTCGGACCTCCATGGGCCTGAAGAGCCCATCAGATGGTTGGTGAGACCCTGTCAGAGGGGCAAAGACAAGGTAGTGTTTGATCGAGGTTTTGCACCAGAGAAGAAGAGGATGTTTCACCAGAGGCGCTTTGGCAGAGCCCGACCTAGGGGGAATGACCCCTTGTCAGTGGAACCTTGGCCTCATAAGGCTCAAAACATCCCCATCCTCACCATGAAATCATCCATTTTCATGGTCATTCTTGGAGGTAGACTGGGAAATAGTGGCACGTGTGGCATGTTGGAGAGGCCCTTGGGGGATAACGTTTTTCTCTTGGATGTCTCATATTCCCTAAAAAGGGCTAGTGCCTCCCTTGAAGGGTCTTTTACCTTTATTACAACTCAGTTAGGGTTTTAATTTGACAATTTAATGTAAAAATAGTATTCTGGTCTTGTCGGCCATTTTTATGACCTAAAATTAATTAAGGACATTGATACACTATATATTGAGGGTTTTCACTCTCATTTTGATATAACACATCACTCACTCTCCTAGTGAGGTATGATTTTTTGTGCCCTATTGGGGTTATTGACTTATTTGAGGAAGGCACACTTTTTTAAGGAGGAGATTTTTGGCATTCTATGGTGTTTTTCTTGAAGGAAGGTTTACAASTAGGGTTTGCATGGTTATTTTCTTAATGATTTGTAAGTATTTTTCTGCAAAACTTCTTGATTGAATGGTTGTAGTTTAATTTCTTGCATCTAATTATAAATATTGTTGAATCAAAACCCTAGGGGACAAACATAGAAGTAGGTCATTGTCTCATGTCCCCTGATAGAAAAACCTTTTAGCCATTGAAGAAAAAGAAGAGAGCCTAGCCATAGCTACACTCATTCTTTATTCTTCCCTTAAGCTAGCTGTACCTTTGAACTTCAAGAGGAAGAGGACATCCCAGGCCTAGGTTATCTACACCTAGGGTCATTTTCTTTTAGGGTTTGATGAAAGAGCCTTGCCTTAGCAACACTCTCCCTCTTTAAACTCTATTGTCTTAATTTTTCTTTTCATTGAGCTAGCTATTTGCTGGGAAGGAGAGAGCACGAGGCCTTGCTTTAGCAACACCATAGTGAGCCTCTCTCCCCTAGGGTTCCTTCTTTAAGGCCCTGCTTTAGCAACACCTTGAAACCTTTCCCTCTTGTCCTTTAAATCTCGTCCCCTTCAACTTGTGCATCCTTCACCTTTTTGACTCCATTAACCCTTAGGCACTGATCTTAAGCCTCGAGCATTGAAGTGAAAGTGATAAAAAAAACTCTCAAACTCTTTGCTAAATTGAAATCCTAACTAACTACTCACCCTAAAAAGGGCTAACATCACCCTTGGTTATTTCATCTTGCCGCAACAACTTTCCTTTATTGGGCAATTGGATGGTGTTTAAAGCATTTATTGAATGAGGGATTAATTGGATACATTGATTGCTACATCATCTTGATATTTATTGGTGAAGTGATATTATTTCATTGTTGTATTAACAAACATTTACTTCGTCAATATTTATTGTTATAATTGCTTATACATTGATATTAGATAGTCTTATGAAGTAGTAACCCATTGAGTCATAGCTTGCATATATATTGGTTTGCCGTTGCTTTGTTCTGGGAGGGTGTTCTTCTTTGGGCCTACACTTCATTATTGGTTGTTTAGCCAGGACTATCTATTTTGGTGGTGACCTGTGAAGGGGGAACTTTACTTTGACTTTTAAACTTTTTCCTCTTCAAAACTCCAGGTTACCGGGGACGTCTCCCCTGGGCCTAACATCCCTAAAGAGAAAGAACCTTCCCATCATGGTGACATTGGGTGGGATAGGTTCCTGTTACGCCAGTTTGGCCTTCTACTTCTCATCCATTTGACCTAGCTACAAACTTTGCGATAACATTTTGGCACCGTTTCCGGGGAACACTGAGTCAATTCTCCTCAAACGACAAATATTTTCGGTAAGCCTTGCCTTAGAGACCTTTTCTTACAAGCTTACCTGGCGACTCCACTAGGGTGTTTTTCCCCTTTTATTTGGTAGTTTCAAGTAAACTATTTGGTGACTCCACAAACTAAAAGGAGATTCAACAATCCTCCTTTATCTTTCAGAAGGAAGCCTCCCTTGAAATCACCTATTGTCAAATCACTTTTCGGGAAGAGCCTTCCTTTAAGAATCATGTCTAGCTCTCAGACCGCTATAACGAACCCATCCAACAATCAAATACAATGGTCATCTAACCTTTTCAGGCCGTTATACATGTCAGCCATACTAGGCTACCCTAGGAAAATGCCACCCAAGTATGAGAAGTGGTTGCCTAAATTCATCGGTACTGATGCAATCAGTGCCGAAGAGTATATGCGCAACTTTTGGGTGTTCTTTTAGCTTCACCCCATCAATGATGATGCTAAAGACCTAGTCATGAAGTTGTTCTCCACTACTCTTTATGATGCCTCATGGCGCTGGTACCTAAGCCTCCCCGATGCAAGCATCAAAACCATGGATATACTTGAAGAGGCCTTTCTCAAAAGAAGACCCTAATATTCTTCTCACACAACTGAATAATATTTCCAAATATGAAAATGAGTCCATTCAAGAGTTCCACACCAGATTCGAGACCTTACTACAAAGAATTCCTGCAAGTCATCACCCGAACGATGACTACCTTGTCCATATTTACACCATATCTTTCAATGGCCAACTAGGGTATCTTCTTAGAGACAAAAACCCCTAGTCCATTCAAGAAGCCCAAGAGCTTGCTACCAAGATAGAAGGGAAACTTCTTTCATCCAAAATTGAGCCTTTTGCTAACCCAAGGGGGAGAATAAACACTAAGAAGAAAATAGTACACAATGCTGAGCCTACTTCAGATCTATGTACCAATATCAGCAAGTTACAAGCCTCCATGGATGGCATCATAAAGAATCAAGAGGAAATTATTAGCAGGGTTGTCAAGCTCGAAAGATGTCAGACCCAAGCACCCAGGGTCTCATACAAAGGACAATTCCAGAAAGGGAGCCAATTTTACAAACCAAAGAATGAGCATGAAGTTCCAAATACCTTGGTCCCTACAAACATTGTTGATGAAAATACTTGGTGCCTGGAGTGCAGTGAAGCACATTGGGAGCATGAGTGTCCTTACAACGCTGGCCATCAACAAGTCAAAAACATGGATTGTTTCATGGAGTTTCCTCAGATAAATATCACAGATGTAGAACATCAGGAAGCCATGAAGGAAGCAGCCAGATCAACAAGGATGGTGGTAATAAAAAACCTGGATCAGGAATCAAGAGAAAAGCTAAAGAAACAAGAATTTCAGGTATACAGAAGAAAGAACTCGAAACAACCTGTTGCTGATCAGGAAAAGCCCCCACCCCTGGAGATACTTCTTCCCAAGACATCCAAGGATGGTAAGGTTGACCTAAATTTTGACTTCGAAGGGGCGTTATCAAAGATGCATGTAAATGTCCCCCTGAGAGAAGCAATAAAGATCCCATCCATCAAGGAATGCTTTGATACTTTCTTTTCAGGATCAAATGAGCCTATGGACCCCCCTATTATGTTGCAAGCTGATCATTTCAGGGTCCAATATGGTGAAAACCCTCCTTTCTTTCATGACTTTGATAATGAACGAAAAAAATCTCAACAATTGCATGATTGATATAGGTGCTGGAACCAACATGATGTCACTCAAAGTCATGGAACAAGTGGGTTTGAAGGTCACACGGCCTTACATAAATGTATGCGGTTTCGAATCTAAAGCAATAACCACACATGGTGTGGTTGAAACTGTTGAAGTTCACCTAAAAGAGTATCCAGAGAAGATGATCCACATTTACATTGTCGTGGTTGATGTCCCAGATGTGTGGGGAATGTTGTTATCTAGTAAGTTTGGTGCAATGTTAGGTGGAGCCCTTGAGATGGACCTCGCATTCTTGCAATTACCTTTGAAAAATGGAATGGTAGGACGTCTACTCAATGTGCCAATAACTGGGGACCATGTGCAGGATATTATTCACCCCGTCGATAATGACAAAGCACAAAACGAGACGATACAAACTCTTCGAAAGTATTCTCCAGAAGACATGCCCTTTGCAACAAAGGAGCACTTTGATCAGATTGAATGGCCCAAGAGAGAAGAATACCAACAACTCCTAGATGAATTCAAGAAAAAATAAATTGGGATGGTGAAGATATTAAAGAAAGATGACGATGACATACAAATCCACCTGTCTCAACAAGAAGTTTGTATAGCAAAAGCCCACCCCCCTCCCTCAGTACAATACACCAGGGTTGTTCAAGGAATGACCAAATACAAAATTAGAAAGTACAAGGAGGGAGACATGGTATGGATGTGGGATACCCAGAAAGGAAATCCAACTAATGTAAAAGGAAGCACACAGTCATGGCTCAGACCCTTCAAAGTTGGAATGGAATCAATTGATAACTCATACTACCTATCCACCTTAGAAGGAAGAAGGCACTCATTACCTATCAGCGACCACCTCCTTAAACCCCACCAAGGTTGGGGGACCTGACTTCACAGGTAAGTACAGGTAAGTAGGAATTCTTTGTGTATTATACCATTTTCATTTCATGTTAGTTTTCTTTCACATTTGCATATTGATTGTTTTTATTTCAATTTATATATATATGTCTATATATGCTGGGGTGGCATTACCGCCCCATTTTTGTTACTGAAGACTCTGTCAAGTTTGAGCAGGTCTGCAAGTTATGCCAGAGATGTTGAGGTTCTCATGCACTCTACGGTGAGCACATGTCCCTGAGTTGGAGCCAGATGTTATCCCCGATTTCTAGGGATAACTAGGAGATCATTTCTCGAGGCCCATAGGTCCTAGACATGGAGTACCGAGAG
>JZKD02S1758582.1:28150-49316 GCA_000966675.3 Picea glauca | reverse complement strand
GGCTCTTGCTCCATGAGGTAATTGGTCCAGGTATCATGGTATGTGTCACTTTTGATCATTATAACCTTTAGATATATGCATCTGATTCCTTTTATCTTTGACAACTGCTTTGATATTACATTATCACACTTGACCATGTTTGGGGAGAATGACAGGGTGCCCTAGCAAGCCTAAACCCATAGGTTTTGGTTTTCCACCAGGGGGATTTCTGAAGATCCATCATCCACTCCCATCATACCACCACTTTTTCATCTTATCTCCCGCTCATTTATCCCATTCACCTTGTCCGGGCATTGGATTGACCTATTTGTAGGGTTGCTCCTTATCTTGTGGGAAGAAGGGGTAAAGGCCTAGAAGGTAAAAGCAGCTAGTAAAAGATAAAATTCTAGAATGAAACCTCGAGATGCTTTGCCCAGGGATCCCCGAGAAGGCAATAAAAAGCCTCTCAGTAAGAAACAAGAGGGACCCATAAAATATAAACAAGACCTAGTCAAGAGGATAGGGGGTCTCATCACGAGCCATCCTATTAGGTTCATGGGTACCTAACAATATGACATCGCCACCATATGGTTACCATGCCAAGGCAGTGACCTTTGGTTGCTTGGCCAAGGGAAAGGGGGTCTCATCACGATCCAACCTTATCATCTCTGTGAAAGTACTTGTGGGTAACAATGTCATCTCTGGTCACCATGCTAAGGCAATTTCCTCTGGTTAGCCCTTGAATAAAAAGAAAAAGAAGAAAAAAGGAAATAAAAGGAAATAATAAAGGCAAGAAAGGGCTTGGAAAAATTGCATCCATGATGGGTACATCTCACCTTCTACAAAGGCACCCACATATAACATTATGCATCCCTGGCTCTCACTCTACCCACATGTCTGGACATCCCCTAGCCACATCACCACATTTACATGGCTTGGATGAAACCTTCCTGGAAACTTCCCTTTTCTTGTGGATGCTAGCCCAATAGGATGTCTTGTCTTTTTCTTCGATCTTGTATTGTAGGTTTTTGTATTATCTTTGAGCTATTGACTGATATATCAGGGTTTTTATGCATATGTTTGATAATATTTATGATGAAATGTGATTGACATTTCTATGATCCCTATGAATAATGAGCCCATGGAGGGCGTAGTTTTTAATGTGCAGGACCATGCTCGACGGACATGTACCATTTGGATCGGTACACATGGGGAGATGATTAGTTCGAACCTCCATGGGGCTGAAGAGCCCATCAGATGGTTGGTGAGACCCCGTCAAAGGGGCAGAGACAGGACAATGTTTGATCAAGGTTTTGCACCAGAGAAGAAGAGGACGTTTCACCAGAGGCACTTTGGCAGAGCCCGACCTAGGTGGAATGACCCCTTTTCAGTGGAAAGTTGGCCTCGGAAGGCTCAGAATGTCCCCATCCTCACCATGATGTCATCCAACTTGATGGTCATTCTTGGAGACAGACTGGACAACAATGGCACATGTGGCATGTTGGAGAGGCTCCTGGGGGCTAACATTTTTCTCCTGGATGTCTCATCTTCTCTAAAAGGGGCTAGCGCCTCACTTGACGGGTCTTTTACCTTTATTACAACTCAGTTAGGGTTTTAATTTGACAATTTAATGTAAAAATAATATTCTGGTCTTGTCGACCATTTTTATGACCTAAAATTAATTAAGGTCATTGATACACTATATATTGAGGGTTTTCACTCTCATTTTGACATAACACATCACTCACTCTCCTAGTGAGGTCTGATTTTTTGCGCCCTATTGGGGTTATTGCCTGATTTGAGGAAGGTGCACTTGTTTAGGGAGGAGATGTTTGGCATTCTATGGTGTTTTTCTAGAAGGAAGGTTTACAACTAGGGTTTGCATGGTTATTTTCTTAATGATTTGTAAGTATTTTTCTGCAAAATTTCTTGATTGAATGGTTGTAGTTTAATTTATTGCATCTATTTATAAATATTGTTGAATCAAAACCCTAAGGGACAAACACACAAGTCGGTCATTGTCTCATGTCCCCTGATAGAAAAACCTTTTAGCCATTGAAGAAAAAGAAGAGAGCCTAGCCATAGCTACACTCTTTCTTTCTCCTTCCCTTAAGCTAGCCATAACTTTGAACTTCAAGAGGAAGAAGACGTCCCAGGCCTAGGTTATCTACACCTAGGGTCATTTTCTTTTAGGGTTTGATGAAAGAGCCTTGCCTTAGCAACACTCTCCCTCTTTAAACTCTCTTGTCTTGATTTTTCTTTTCATTGAGCTAGTTGTTTTCCGGGAAGGAGGAGAGAGCATGAGCCCTTGATTTAGCAACACCAGAGTGAGCCTCTCTCCCCTAGGGTTCTATATTTAAGGACCTACTTTAGAACCACCTTGAAACCTTTCCCTCTTGTCCTTTAAATATCATCCCCTTCAACTTGTGCATCCTTCACCTTTTTGACTCCATTAACCCTTAGTCACTGATCTTAAGCCTCCAGCGTTGAAGTGAAAGTGATAAAAAAAAGTCTCAAACTCTTTGCTAAATTGAAAACCTAATTAACTACTAACCCTAAAAAGGGTTGACGTCACCCTTGGTTATTTCATCTTGATGCAACAACTTTCCTTTATTGGGAAATTGGATGGTGTTTAAAGCTTTTATTGAATGAGAGATTAATTGGATACATTGATTGCTACATCATCTTGATATTTATTGGTGAAGTGATATTGTTTCATTGTTGTATTAACAAACATTGACTTCGTCAATATTTATTGTTATAATTGCTTATACATTGATATCAGATAGTCTTATGAAGTACTAACCCATTGAATCATAGCTTGCATATATATTGGTTTGTTGTTTCTTTGTTCTGGGCAGGTGTTCTTCTTTGGGCCTACACTTCATTATTGATTGTTTAGCCGGGACTATCTGTTTTGGTGGTGACCTATGAAGGGGGAACTTTACTTTGACTTTTTAACTTTTGCCTCTTCAAAACTCCAGGTTACCGGGGAGGACTCCCCTGGGCCTAACCTCCCTAAAGAGAAAGAACCTCCTCGTCGTGGTGACATTGGGTAGGATAGGTTCCTGTTACGCCAATTTGTCCTTCTACTTCTTAGCCATTTGACCTAGCTACAAACTGTGCGATAACAAGCAATACATTAAAATTTGTAATGGATATCCCATTACACGACAATATCTTTTCTGCATGTTTCTGGAAAAGTTGTGGAGGAACAATCAGTGTGATTGTCATCATGGCATCCTTGTCTGTCATATCAGCACACATAATGGATCTACTTTTGTTTTCCTTGTCCAAGTAGGTGGTATAGACAACCATTATGTCCCTGACGAACAATTGTCTAGTTTGGAGGTTGTTCAAGCCCTGTATTGACATTACTTTGGATGTCACAACTCTAGACCTGATGACATTTTTTGAACAAGAAAACTAAAGTGAATGGTAGTGTGCTACAAGTACACGAATAGTATTAATGAACTATGGAGTCACAGTTTTGCATTCACACCTCTTGGTCTGCGGAACATGCAGCATGCTCGACATTTCACTTGTACTTGTTGATACTTCTTGTGAGTTGGAAACCATGTATTGCAAATGGAATCAACATATCCACCATGCCATAGATAAATATATAGCCTAGGAAATTTGTTTAGTAAACATAGTAAGACAACAACGTTTGCATCTTTACCTTTGGCCTTGTCGGTTTGTCGATGTCTAGGAAGACTGACTGCTCATGGTCGTCTCACTAGTCCAACTTTTTCTGATGCAAGCATGTGCAGATGAAAATCATGACTAAACAAATATATGCATTGTATATTGTAAATCGGAAGAACCAAATAACCGTAAAACTGTACGCATCTTAATTTTTTAACTAGAGAAATGTTTAACAATAAATAGGGTGTGACCGCGGGTCACCATGGCCAATTTGTATATCGTAGACCCTCGGAAGCCAGGGGAGCAAGCTTCAACCTTCCAACCTGGTAGCCGCAATCGACAAAGCGGGTAACTATGGAATAAGGTAGAAGAAGGACCACATATGTCAGTCCGTTAGTTCGCACTAGCACACGAGGGAATTTTCGGAAACCACACTAAGCAGATGAATTAGAAAACACAAGGGATAACAGAAAATGGAAAAGCTAGAAACAGGGAGTGCAGAAAGGCCCATCACTGTGAATTCATCGTTTTCAAGTCTAATATTATATTCTCCCACCCGGTTTGTATATTTAATTTACCTGTACACTTGGTATACCTTTTAGAAGATTGTACCACATAACCCTCTACTGCTACACAAAAGAATTCATCTCCCTGTCCAAGCAGCCTGTTTTTTCCAAGGCAGCAATGCCAAAGATGCAATCGAGACGAAGGCAAGTTATTATGAAAACAAATATCTAAAATAAAAATAAAAATGTCTATTTACCCACCAAAGCATCCTTCGTCCTGTCCAACGATTCTGTTTCTTTAAATGCAACAATGTAGTGCAAACACAACGAACATAAACTAGCTTAGTATGAAGGAAGGAACGTATGTAACCAAGATAACTTACCATGTAGGAAGACACACAACTATTTTAACACATATACAGACCATAAATGAAATACAAAACAATGCAATATGAAACAACAGTACACGCATGCACCTTTCTATATCCTCTTCAGCCGAAGCAATCAAGACTCCCTCCTTTTCTATAGCTACTCTATTTGTTTCAATGTGGGAACCCACAAAATTCAATGAACATCAATGGAAGCTGGTATTCACTGGAGAACAAGAAATATGTAGATACAAAAAATGTGACTCAACGAATAGTTTACAAAGGCATAAACATGAACCTTTGCGCTTCTCTATCCATGGCTGTAAAAGTCTAGCTTTTTTTTCCCTGGACAAAATATATTACAAGGCAGAAAATATCACACAATTGCAAGGCCGCAGCTAAACGATTTTTGGTTTTCCCTGGCAATTCATCTAGATATGCCCTTTAACCATGTTATTTATCCTTTACACAGACTGTTGTGCCCACGATACAAGTTCTCAGTTTTCCATGGCAAACTACCCAGACATACTTCCAGACATGAAAATACAATCTTGAAGAATCTTTATTGCACATATCATATCTCAAGCACAACACAAATTGTATCATGCGCACACCAGTCTATGTATAGGAGAAATAACACAACCGTAAATTGATTGGTGGGTGCAGGGGACGAACACCGTAAAGCACCCCAAAAAAACAAGAACAATCCAAAAAAGAGAAAAAAGAAAAGCTTTAACCATCGCTGCTGCACCCCAACCCTACAAGGCTGAATCAAAGAAAAGAAACCAACAAGGACCAAAGCAATGAGAAAGCATGAAGAGGCCGAACTACACCCTCAGGGCCCCAAAGCACAAACTCCAGGAAAACAAATAGAACCAACAACCCAGGAACCAATGAACCAACAAAATCCACTCACCCAGTGAACAACATATGTATCTCCAATGATTACGAAACTGCAGCCGAAGCAGAAAAGGAACCGAAAACATACAAGGAACATGCGACTAAAAAAAAGAAAACATTCTTACTTGCAAACTGCAAACACTAAAAAACAAACAAGGAATAGAAAATGAAACTATGGCATCGAAACTTACTCCGAAATGATGAAATGTAGAAGCATAGGTCAAATCGTGAGCGAAACAACAAAAAACAACAACCAAGAAACCAACGAAGAAGAACCACTCACCGAACCAGTAAACAATGTATCTAGCTTCAACGATTACGCGGATGAAACATACAATGGAAGCACCCGACAAACCATGAAAGAAGAAGTAGTCACCGAACCAGTAAACAATGTATGTAGCTTCAATGGCAGAACAAGGATGAAACATACAATGGCTATTGAACTGGCATGTACTCCGAGAACCGTATTTACATAAACATTTAAGACTCTCAGGCTGTCTAAGGACCTCTCGGTATGCAAACATTTAAGCTGTCAGGGGTGTTGGAGGACGCCACGTCATGTAAACATTTACACTGTCAGGCCTATTGAGGCATCTCAGAATAAGTGTCAATAAATTTCAAGAAATATACAAAGCTTGGATATGAAAACATTTCAATATGCTTAGTACATATAAAAAATGACAGATATATTCGGGTAGAAGAAAATGCTAATACAAACATTCGAACTAATGGTATCATTAATCGACCTTCAAGCAATATACAAGAAAAATATATGATTAAAACATACTATCTATGAGAAAAAGTTTGAATATGTTTCCATATACTACATTGGGAATAGCCAAGCCGACAATAAGACCTCCAATCTCTTACCCAATCAAATCAGTACATATATGTTACTTTTTAATATATAAAAATATATGCTTTTAATTCCATATCTCCAACAATAGGTATTGTGCAAATATTTTCGGTCAGAGGACAAACTAATATGTAGTCAATGCTTTATCGATCGCTATAGTTCCTCTATGCCTACATTAGGGACTAATAATGGAAGGTAATATAGTCTTAATAGACACCATCATAATCAAAACAATAAAAACCTGCAACAACCACCATACTTATGAGATAATATCCCGATATATTATCCTTGTCTTGCCAGGCCCAAACACACCCCCCAACCCCTATTACAATAGGTCATATGTGGGCATCACAACCTCCCTCGGCTTAACCCACCTCCATAAACGTCCCCACCCACGTTCACTGTCCTTCCCCCACTATATCCCCAAAGTCATCAATCAATCTCCTACCTGTCCTAATCCCTTTTACCATAGTTAGGGAGATTCTAAATTATCCCGCTGGCATCCCGCTGGTATCCATCACAATGTTGATCATTCACAGTGTTGATCATAGCCCCATCCCAGGGGAGATATATAAACCTTTTCACACAAAGGTGAACTTTACAGGAAGCAAAATTCTAAGGATAACCCTTAAAAAGGGGAGGGTCAAGCTTATCAGATTGAAAGGATAAAAGAAAATGAAAAGAAAAAAATGCAATGACGATAAAAGGGACAAGATTGGAAAGTCAACTCATAAAACATATTGCATTGCAACCTTGAAGAGTGAAACAAATCAACATAATAATGAGGAGAGTATGGTTGGAGACAATCATGGAAACGGGGGATCAAATGCATCCTAAGAGAGAGCATATTATGCTGCCCTAAATTAGCAGTAATAAGAATGTATTGCTAATAATGGAAGGAAATATAGTCTTAATAGACACCATCATAATCAAAACAATAAAATGTATTTATTTAAAGCATTAAAAGATCAAAATTACACAAAACGATAAAAAATATTTATTTAAAGCATTAAAACATCGAAATCACGTTTTCCCAATTACAATATTTAGTTTTATTAATTCAAAAATTTATTAAAATGAGTAAATTTATAAAATTTAAATTAATGAAAATAAAAAATAAATATTATTTTTTTATATCTTTAGGTTAATAATATGCATCTTCTCCAAGAATGCCTTCAGTATACTCAAATTAGATCTCAACTTCAAAATATTTGCCACAATACCACCCTTCCTAACTTTAATACTTTTCAAACATTGTAATAACATTTTAAAGAAATCCAAGCAATCTCTTACTTTTTTCAAGGTTTTATATACCAATTTTAGTCCGAGTGAAAGTTAACCATCATCATCATCATCATCCATATAAAATATAACTTTACCCAATATTATAATTTTTTTTTATAAATTTATCAAAATTATAATTAAGAAAGTATTTTATTTTCACTATAAATTAATAATCTAAACTATGAACAACCTCGTTGTTATCATTACATTATAAAGTTTTTATATTGTATTTTGAAAATGTATAATTCCACTCTCCACGCAGCTAAAATCTATGGTCATATGCACATTGAAAGGGCACCTTACCTATGACGACGTCAACTCAACTCTGAAACCAAAGGTCATATGCATGTCGAAAGGGCCCCTTACTTATCACAACATCTACTCAACTTTGAAACC
This sequence comes from Picea glauca, assembly GCA_000966675.3. Classification (NCBI taxonomy): domain Eukaryota; kingdom Viridiplantae; phylum Streptophyta; class Pinopsida; order Pinales; family Pinaceae; genus Picea; species Picea glauca. The sequence continues at coordinate 41,379 of JZKD02S1758582.1, read as the reverse complement.
TATGGTCATATGCATGTTGGGAACCATACTTACTTTTCCAAAAAGAAAATTCACTCAAAAATTATATTAGATAATCATTTTTTTTACACTTCTTCATAGGATCCTTATCTATAGCACATGCTAATAGATCCATATTCCATATAAACAAAAAAATAGGCATGTCACAATCCTAGAAAATAACATATCCCACAAAAGCTGATAACATCTAGGATGATCAAAATCTACACCTCAACACTGAGGGCATTACAAAAGAAAGGATAGAAACATTGCATCTGCAATCAAGAGAAAACTAGCCTCCCAAATATGATCTTTGATCACAAGCTCAAAAAAAGGAATGCACCAGAGAGATTAAAATAGTTCCATATAATATAGAGGGCCTGCCAATCCTCCATTCCACCTATAATATGTTAATCTTCCTGTGGGTTCCATCAATTCCTTTTTGATAATTCATCAACCATCGTGTTGAATTCCCTGTAGATGTGGGTATAGTAGACAATCTGGAAATATGTAGTCAGTTCCCGAATCCTACTCTTCCATCCTTCAATGGCAATGGAATGACGGTTTCCCTTATGCTTTTACCAATCGATGATCACCCTTGAATATCCCATCAATTTCAAATTTGTTAAATTAAGATATTTTTCTAGAGTAAGTGTTGTCCATGCCCCCAGGAGCTCAGATTTTGTATTTGTCCCCCCCCCCCACAGTTGATTAACCATCTATATGCAGTTGAGTATTTATAATTTATAGATCCCCCTGCACCACTATTTTGTCCCCCTGCTATCGCTGCTCCATCAAAAAATAATATGGTGTTCTGCTCCAATAGAGTGATCGGCCTCTGCTTGATGTTCTGAACTTTTTGAGTAATTGGGGAAAATATAGGTGAAACAAGTGTTTTAAAAACAACAACCCATATCGACGGAGTTTTCTCCTCGAAGATCACTTTGTTTCTTTCATTCCATACATACCAACATGCGTATGTGGCCAATACATTTGATACTATCTTATTCCTTATCCAGGAATCAAGATACTCCATCAATGTGTTTCCATTCCAGGTATTTATGATATGAAGCCTTTTCAAATTCCTGGACCATACAACTTTTGTAAAGGAGAAATTAACAAAGAGATGATCAATATATTCATTATCGTTTTTGCAAAGTGTACAATGACCAGGACCCTCCCAGCCTTATGTTGTTTTTCCCTGTTTTCTAGTACACGCTCCTTTTCTGGTCCATTTCCTAATTACTTCATTAATTACAATTCTTTTCCCCAAAATGGCATGCACCAACACTATGTTGAACATAAGAAAGAATTTCATCCCATGTAAATGGATGTTTGGAATTGTTCATCTGCAAGATATATATAATCATCATGTTGACTACCTCTGTTTTTCCATCTGTCTGTGGGTGGAAGGGAGTCGTTTTGGTCAGATTGGTTTTCATCATTGACCATAGGATGGACCACAAAGTGCTCAAGGACCTACTATCTTGATCTCATGTAAAGGTTCATGGGAGCCCAAATGAACTCAAACATGTTCAAATAAGAGCTTGGTGGTGCCTCGATTGTGATGTTCTTCTTGCAGGGTGCCAAAAATGCCATCAAAGAGAATCGATTAATGAATACGAAGACATAGTCATTCCCATGTTTGGTTGAAGGTAGACTGAACATGTAATCCATGGAGATGGACTCCCAAGGCCTATCTGGAGTAGGAAGAGGGGTGTATATGTTAGAAATAATACTAATTCATAACAAGACCCTAATTTCTATCATGTGGTATCAAAGCATGTAGATGATCTTACGATCCTGGTGGTTTATCAGAGCACGTTTTGATCATTGAGATTGTGATTACTGCATATTGAAGAGAGGGAACACTCGATGATTTGGTAACTCGATGGTGAATGTTGGAGATGATTGAATGAAGAGATATAATGAAGTAATCGATAGGATGGTTGTATTTCCTCTGGTATCTACTTTCATTTGCATATTCATGTATTAAAAAAAAAAAAAAAAAACTTTGATTTCATTGGAAAGAAATTGAGTTTTCCTTCAATAAATGTTGCGCACACTGCAAAAAACCACAATTTCAATTCATTTAATAAAAGGAAGAGTGATCCATGCAAACCCTTAAGGATCTGAAAAAAGTAATTATGTGCTCACAAAAGAGTCACACCCAGAAAATGCAGATCCTAATAAACCAGTAAACAAAAAATGATAGTATTGATAAAATTTGACCACCAACAATAGAAATACAACTTAAAATAGTAAAATTTCTCTATTTCTAAAAAATATTGTCTTATGCTTCATTTCACAAGGTGGGAAACAGAGCATCCTCCGATCCACAAGGTTCCAAAGAAAGGCCTCTACAACAGTACACAAAGAGACTTTCTCTAACACAACATACATTCAAAAAAACCATGTTTGTAGAAAATAAACCTATCATTTAAATAACAAATTGAAAACCCAACACAGTGAATAAGGAAGGAAAACGTGGCAATAGTTGATCAACAAATGGAAGAGTTAGTTTCATAGTTGGAAATAGTGAGGTTAATGCATGCCAAAAACTTAGCATCATGTTTTTTAGTCTCCCCCTTGATGTCAAGTTTTTGAATTCCCAACAGTGATCTGAGTTTCTCCAATCGATCCTTTGGAAGAGCCTTAGTAAAAATGTTTGCAAGTTGATATTCAAATTTATAAAATTCAAAAGAGATAAATTCTTGTTGGATAATCTCTCTAATGAAGTGATGTCGAATGTCAATATGTTTTCTCCTACTGTGATATACAAGATTCTTTGTCATGGAGATAGTGCTTTGATTGTCACAATATAATTTGATTGTCTTATTGACTTTTATTCCCAAGTCTTCAAACCATCTTTCCATCCAGATGGATTGTGTACATGTTGCTGACGCTGAAATATACTCCTCTTCAACCATGGATAGAGCAACGGTGGGTTATTTTTTACTGTTGTTATAGAAATATTTGCCTCACCCCATGCAATCTTGCACATAAGGCCTTTTTCCATTTCCATATGAAGACTTGAAATCCCTTTTTGCAAATCCCAGAGATAAAAATATAATTTTTCCACATATACGCACCTTGCCTACTGTTGGAGCCGCCCTTGTTTTTATCTTTTACTCGTCACATTTTTCAATTTTTGAGACTTGCTAAAGATGGCCTTTTTTGTTTTACTTTGGGATCTTGCAGGTCGGATAATATAACTCATAATTTTACACATCCTGAGTCATGAAACGACGAAGTCTTTTTAAATTTTCGCTCAAGATGGTAACCAGGGTAAAATATTTTAACCCAATGATTAGATGTCGCTAGGGTTTCGCGCCTCGGCATTCACCAAGTTCGAACCTAAATTTTTACAGCTCCGAGAGCCGAGAACACGAGGTTCTTTCGGGTTAACCTTGGTCAAAGTCTAAAAGAAACAAGGCTAACCCTGGTTAAAATCTGTTTTCGGCGTTTCGCCACTCGGCACTATCTTTTATAAAGTTACGACGTCTAAAATCCTGACTCACGAGGTCGCGACGTAATTATAAATTGATTAATTAATCACCTAATCCAAGATTGTTCTCCCTTTATTTGAGTTTAATTATCGCCATCTCGCATTTTCGCGACTCGACGCACTAGTCTCCCTAAAACTTGTCTTCGAAGTTCTGAGTCACGACATGGCGAATAAAATGATTATGAAATTAATGATACTCCAAATCGCGATTACTGTTAATTAAACCAAAATCGGCCCTCGCAGTCTCGCGAGGTGAAGATTCAAAATGTTAAAAAAAAATTCACGATGCAACAAACAACGAGAAAGTTATTAACGTTGCTAAGTTTTGAAGATTTAAAATAATGAGAGAAATGTCCCGCGCATCGAGGTTTGCACATTTCCCGAGGTAGCTACTTGCTCTCCATACCCTGACTGCTTGTCAAACCGCCAAACATTGATGACATTAATGAAGAATTAGGGTGAATCCACAAATAAATAAGATCAGATTTTACGCAATAAATTTGTTTCTAATTGTGATTTAACAGACATATTTTGAAGAGTACAAAATTTTCAAATATATACAGGAGTTTCATTTTATTATATGAAAACATTTTTCATAAGCACGCAGAGCTCGTCATTTTCCGAGTAAACTAACTGATGCATGTATACACAGGTCTATCGCAGAAGGGTGAAAACGCAAGCTTCCGCCATGGCTCCACGGAAAGAAGCAAAAACGAATATTGAGGTTGCAAGGAAAGTCTCGGATAATGTCTCTGATACTTCGCCCGGAGTGTTGATTCAGTCCCTAGCTGGTCTTTTGTTTCAGATATTCTACAATCTGAGTTGGTGAATTATTCAGACTCCGACGACAATGAAAAGGACGACTTGAACACTAAATACAAGATTGTTGTTCAATCAGGAATGCACAAGGTAGCAACCAGACCATGGTTGTTTCCCTATTATAATATGATCCGATGGGTGTTGGATCATATAGACTTACCCACCAGAACTATCATGAACAACCAGCGGGTCACGGTCGGGACTTTTAGACCGGACCACATCCAAACCATGTACAAGATACCTTCAACGTTTGAATACACATATGGTGCCGAGTTCCTGGAGGAATTCAAAGAGAAAGAGTGTAAATAGTATGACAAAACCATGCCCGGTTTGATCAAAGATTGGGTTTCGCGCTCCGCGAAATTTAGAGAAAATGACCAAGGTGTTTATTCTATCTCTTCTTTGGAGCCACAGTATAAGTATGTGGCAATGATGAATTCTCGGCTATTCAGGAGAGAAGACACAACACATTTCTACATCGCGTGGGTGCCTCTCATGTTTTAGGTTGCAGAAGGTTGCTCGTTTAATTGGGCAAAGATACTCTCAGACAGTCTGGCCAACAGGGTCACAGAGTATCGGGAGCAGAAGGCAAGTGGGCAACCATCCTCATTTTTCATGTCTGCATATCTCATGGACGCGGTATGTTCCATGACACCATTCCCCCTGATGAGCTGGGCTTGGAATCCAGTCCAAGAAAATCCCGTGCATGAGTATCACGACAAACTGTGGGAGAATAAAGTGGACAAATTCATTTACGGAGTTTTCAAGTGGGTGATGGTGCCCCTGCACATCACCATTTTTGGTTGCTCGCAACCTCGTATCTCGGACAACATTGCTGCAAATCTGAGAGGTGTAGCGGACTGGTACGTAGAAGCAGAGTTTTCCTATTTCAGAGTGTTCGGAGCTGTTGTCCCCCCGCTTGCGCTACCACTGTTCATCCTCGACAAGCTGGCTTGTTGCGAGATTGCCCGAGAAATAGTGATTGGTGGGGTGAGTAAAGAGCTCAAAGCATCTTCGAAGAAGGAATGGCCATTTTTCCCTGTTCGGCTAAATTCTTATTCTTTATTGGATTTTGGGCATGCTAAAGCCGAGCATGCAGCCCTGGAAGACCTGAGTTTAGTCTCCATTGAATATAAAAAACATGACCCACAGAAAATTGTAAGCAATCATTTAGCAAACTGTGGGCTGAAGAAGTTTGAACACGAATTTTCACCCTCGGATGACATTTTCCGAGGAGTGAGATCTTATGGGGAACTGCTAGTTCGGATCCGATCTTTAGCACCTGAAGACATGCCATCTGTATTAAAATTCCAAGAACATAGACGAAGAAGCCTTCCCACTGTGTTGGGAGGTTTGGGTATTTCCGAGGCAAAACAAAAGGATGTTGAAGGTTCTGAGGACCAAATTTCTAACCTCGGAAAATACCAGGAAGGGGAGCAAGTGAAGAATCCCGAAGCAGAAGAGGAGACTATGCACCCACCAGGCGAACAAAAGATGGAGACTGAAACAGAGGCTCTAGGTACACCAAAAGATTAGAACCTTGTCGATGCACAAATGGGAGACAAGTTGCAATAGTTAGCTAGAGAATGCTACTTCGTCGAGGCCAGCTGTCAAGCGAAACCTTCGCAGCTCGTATCTAAATCTGTGGAAAGATGTATTTCCTACACCGAATCTACCCGAAGATGAGCACCTGGCACCAAGTGAAGATAGAGTAAGAGAAAAGGACCGATTGTGCCCCTCCCAGTTGTAACCGAATTTGTGTAACCGTTGAGAGCCTAACTGATGTGTAAAGTTGTATAAATATATCACAGAATGGAATAAGTAGGGCTAGAACTTTTTGGTATTAATTGTAAAGAGTTTTTGCATTCGAGAAGTTAATAAAAGCAAATCCGGAGATTCTCGATTCCATCCAGATTGTGTTACAAGTTTGTTTCTTCGTATTTCATGTTTCATTTCATTCCATGATTCATAATTGATGTGCTTTGTTGTAATTTAGTACGACCACTACTATAACAAAAGGATTTATGTTTTCTGTAAGTATTTATTGTCTTTCCTCTGCACCAGCTGTTAGCGGGTGTAAGACCAATCTGTACTTCCAGGATTCTATATATATTCTATGCTATGTCAGTTATTTCCTTACTAATCTCCTCTTCTGTTTATATGTAAGTTTTCTCTTTGACAGGAATCTTGCATTATATGCAACTAAATGTTTTTCCTCCGCCTCACACCTTTTATTAAAATATAATACAGTTACTGAAAAGAGCCTTCGATTTGCATTCTTATTTTATTCTCTTAACATAAAATTCTCTTTATTTCAACCAAATCGAGACAACATTTAATCTCCCTTTAAATCCTTTCTTACCCTTACTATTCCTCCATGACTGTTCCTGCAGTAACATAGCCCAATATCGAACCCGGACTATCGAACCAAATGCATATTGCTTTAAATATTTTTGACATAATCCTTAAAACTGATAATAACTGGGAGGAACTCGAACGTTCATGGGCATCCATTGAACAAGATATAACTACTCAGGAACAGTTGGGAGCTAGATGATGAGAACGTAGAAATCTTCCCTAGTTTCCTATACCGAAAGTTGACGTTACTCTCTCACCCATCTTTCACCTATTTTCGGATGCCTTGATACTGTATTTTCAAGCCTTAGTACAGACTCAGGAACAACATCTTTCTGGCGCCGTTTCCGAGGAGCGAAGTTACAAAATCTTTTCCCTGGGAAAACGACATTTATTTCGTTGAAAGTGTCACTCCTTGATAGTGAACATTGAGTACACACAATTTTAAGGCTTTTCAATCTTTCACTTGGCGACTCCACGAAAAAAATAAGCTGGCATTCGTTAGAAGGAATACTAAGCAGAACCTGGATGGTAAGCTGATTACGCCTGTTAATAATCCCGAATTTTTTTTAAAGACTAAATGCCATTCAGAACCTTCTACTTCACGCAGTCCTCTGTTTGATACCCGAGATCCGACGACAAACTGTTTCGAAGTTAGGAGTGAGATTCATCAAACTTTCCCATCCATACACAAGGGAAAAGATCCTTTAGAAAGTCCGTCGACAGTTGACATACCAGCTTTTCTTCGACTGAATTCCCCAGTCTCGCCTGTTTCCCCACCAGAGTCGATGGCAGCCGTTGGAGGAGGTGGTGGAGGAGCTCCTGGAGGAGGAGGTGGAGGTCAAGTGCAAGTCCCTCCTCCCAGAGTTTTCACAAAGGTAGCGGCGAGATACACCCCCCTGGTTTTGCCCGTCCCCCTCCATGATTTACCTGAAAACTACATCAAAAATCTTCCTAAGTTCACTGGGGAGGGAGATCTAACTGCAACCGAGCATATAAATTTCTTTGACCAATTCACAAACATCTGTGGTATCGATCATGAAGATGTCTATTCGAGACTCCTTGTCCAGACCTTTGAAGGACCTGTCCGAACTTGGTTTCGAAGCTTACCCGCAGCTGCTATCCTGTCATATGACGCTTTGGAAGATGCTTTCCTAAGACAATGGGGAGAGTGAAAAGATCACTTATATTATCTTACTGAGTTTGGGTCCCTAAAGAAAAAGAACTTAGAGACGGTTATGGAATTTATTCTAAGATTCAACAAACTGTATAATAAGATTCCCGCCGCAGTTAAACCCTCTGAACCCTCAATCAAAGTAAGCTTCACGGGAGCTTTCGAGCCGGATTTCGCACTACTTTTGCAAGAAAGAAGAGGAGCCACCCTAAACAAAATGCAAGACGATGCTGTCGAAATTGAATCTAATATGATGGCTTTGGGAAAATTAAAAGCTAAAGTCAAAACAGTCAACCACGATAATAGGCGCTATAGGGAACCAACAGGTCCTTCAGGCTCGAATCGATACACTGATGACAGAGTAGATGATATGGCCCGAGTGATTAAAGAACTTTCCAACAAAATTTCTAAGATGGAGTTGGAGCAGGTTAAGGCTGATTCTTCAAATAAAAAGGACTTCAGGAGAAACCCAAATCCACAAAATCAACATAAAAAAATAAAGAACGAAGATAAAAAAATACAAGCTCCACTAAAGAACAAAAATTTTATAGGAGCAAATGACTTCCAAGATTTCGGAGATTCGGAAGATGAAGTTGCGAATTTCAGTGATGACTATTCGCAGCCTTATCTCACTCGTGAAGATTATGAAAAATCTTTGAACACCCCACAACTGTCTAATGAGGATGAAGAAGGTGATCACATTGATCCCAGTATATCTCAACCAAAAACAGAGATGATAATGGTCGAGTTTCAACCCAAGTACAATCTAAGATCCAAGAGTAAGCCTACCTCAACAAATCAACCTAAGAAAATCCTTCAAAAAGGTCAAGCTTATGAACCTCCTTCGGAAGAGACCTTGTTACCCAGCAACAAAACCAAGGTATCTAGCACCCAAGAGTCTGAGGTGAAAAAAGTTGAAACTCAAACACAAGAAACCGAACCAGTAGAAAAAGTTACATCTTCAACTAGGATCACGAGTGACAAAGCGATCCAGATAAGTAAGCCGGAAAGAAAAAATTTGGAAGTCTCAACCAAAGAAACAGACAAGGTAAATACATCTTTCAGTCTTGAAAATGAGTTAAACAAGATTAAAATACGGATTCATTTGGTAGAATTAGCAAAAAATCCTGCCTATCGGAAGCAAATTGCCAAAGCAATGGGTGTCTGCGAGCTAGAGAGTCAGTCTGATGTTATCAACCTAGAAGATGACAGACCTAACATCACCTTTGGTCCTCATTTTGAAGGGTCCAAAGACAACATCGCTCTTTTTTATATCACCCTGAATATACATGATCAGTTGTTGCATAATTGTATGTTAGACTCCGGGGCTTCTCATAATGTTCTGCCCAAAATTATAACGGAGAAGTTGGGTCTCCAGATCACGAGACCTTATGGAAATCTGTATTCTTTCGATTCAAGGAAGGTTAAATGCATGGGGATGATAAAGGATCTGGTAGTTACCCTAGTGCAGGTCCAAGTTAAAAGTATCCTGATGGATGTGGTTATCGCCGATATCCCCCCTAAGTACGGTATGTTGTTGTCTAGGTCATGGGGGGCCAAGTTGGGAGGTTGCCTTCAGTTAGACATGTCTTATGCCACAATCCCTGTGTTCTGGGGTCAATTCACTTGCTTATACAGAGAGACAAGATTAGCGTACATGGTTAGTGATCCTCAAAATCCACACAATTTCCCCATCTACATTGCAGACCAAGATCTGGGAAACTGCATTTTTTCTTTTGATGATGGATTGGATGGAGGTCCAGAGGAACTCGATATAAATAAAGAAGATTTAAGCCCCTTGACAGAAGAGTTGTGCACTAATGGTTCATGGAAAATGTATTTCGATGGCGCTTCGTCTTCTGAAGGAGCCGGTGCTGGGGTACTTTTGGTAGCACCTGAAGGCAAGTTCATTGTTCCTTTCTCCTATCGTTTGCAGTGGGACATAGATTACACAAATAACGTATGTGAGTATGAGGCATTGATATTAGGATTAGAGGCTACGAAGAAGTTGAATATGAAAAACTTGGAGGTATACGGTGACGCGGAATTGATAGTAAGACAAATAAACCGACAAAACCTAGCCAAGCATCCAAGACTGAGAACATACAGAAACTGTGCTTGGGATTTGATGGAAATTTTTTTCTCATCTGTAAAGGTCCATTTTATAACTCGTGCAGAGAATCTACATGCCGAAATGTTGGCCAAGGAAGCTTCAACCTTTTCTCCTCCCACGACTGTCAAACTAAAGTATCACATTGAAATCAGATACAAACCCTCTATACCAGACAATATCCAACACTGGCAGGTTTTCGAGGATGACGAACAAATCAAGAAATTTGTTATAGCAGTGGGTGAGTTCTCTGAAACTCATCCAGACCAAGAGAATCAAAATGACTCGATGTGGATTATGCAAGAAGGAGAAGATCCTGAAACCTTCCGAGAAAAAATAGTGGATCATCGTATGTTGGTCCTTAAAAACAACCAAATTCCGAAAGGCTTAATTCCTTTAGAAAGACTTTTTGATCAGAACGACATACCTGTGAAATCCACTTTGCAGCCCCAACCAGAAGAAGTGGAGGACTGCGATATAGGAACTGAGAAAGAATCCAGGATAGTAAATATATCTAAGTTCCTCCCTCCCAAAGTCAAAGTCCAGTACAAAGACCTTCTCAGACAGTACAAAGATGTTTTCGCCTGGTCCTATGATGAGCTTAGAACGTATGACACTTCCATAATTGAGCACAAGATACCTTTGAAGCCCTGGGTCAAGCCGTTTAGGCAAAAGCTTAGGTAAATTAACCCCATTTTGTTGCCTGTGATTGAAAAGGAAGTCAAGAAGCTTTTAGATGCGAAAATAATCATACCTATGAGGTACTCAGACTGGGTGGCAAATTTGGTACCAATCAGGAAAAAGAACGGAGAAATCAGACTGTGTGTAGATTTCTGAAACTTGAATAAGTCTTCCCTTAAGGATAATTATCCGCTCCCCAAAATGGAACACATCCTGGAAAGGGTAGTCAGAGCAAATCGAATGTCTATGATAGATGGGTTCTCTGGATATAACCAAATCGCCATGAATGAGCAAGACAGAGAAAAAACTATTTTCACCACTCCATGGGGTACATTCATGTATGATAAAATTTCGTTTGGTTTGATGAATGCATGAGCTACATTCCAGCGCGCTATGGAAATTGCTTTCGTAGGAGAAAGAGACAAGTTCGTAGTCATCTACCTTGACAATTTGACGGTTTTATCTAAAACCGATGAAGAACATTTGAGCCATCTAAAACACACTTTTGAAAAATGCCGCAGGTATGGTCTGTCTTTGAACCCGAAGAAATCACATTTCGCCATGCGAGAAGGTAAGCTTCTAGGGCATATCATATCTAAGGATGGGATCAGGATTGATCCTAAGATGATTGAAGCAATAGAAACTATAAATATTCCCAGAAACGTAAAAGAAATTCAATATTTCTTAGGTACAATAAATGTTTTACGAAGGCTTATCCCCAATTTTGCTGAGATTGTTAAATTGATCATAGGAATGTTGAAGAAAGATAGCAGAGTACATTGGACGACCGAGGCTAAAGCATCGTTCGCGCATCTTAAAAAAGTCATCAGCGAAGCACCTGTGTTAGCAAGCCCAGATTACTTGAAAGATTTCCTCATCTTCTCATTTTCTTCTGAACATACTATCGCCGCGGTGCTCCTGCAAAAGGATGATGAAGGCTTCGAACACCCAATCACGTTTTTTAGCAAGAGCCTCAGAGACGCCGAACTAAAGTACGACATAATAGAAAAACAGGCGTACGCAATGGTGAAAGCGCTAAAAGCATTCATAACCTATGTACTGCATTAAAAAATTATCGTGTACGTGCCTACCAGCGCTGTGAAAGATATATTGGTTCAGCCAGACAGTGATGGAAAATGAGGGCGCTGACTCGCTAAAATACAAGAATTTGATCTGGAATTCAAGCCGACTAAATTGATAAAGGGGCAAGGTCTGGCCAAACTCTTGGCTGAGTCAAATCTTAGAGATATTGATATTAATTTCCTCCAAGGGGAAGACGAATACGCACACCTGCTAGAGCCGGATGACCAGACAGAGCCAAGCAAGGTCGAAGAAAAATTCATATGGTCAGGCTGGTATAAAGACATAGTGTTCTACTTGTTAAACCTGAAATGTCTAGATGGACTATCACCAGCCAAATGCAAAACTTTAAAACTTCATGCCGTAAAATATTGCATCGCCGAAAATCAGCTATACTGGAAGGATCCACTCATGTTCCTACTGGTCTATTTGGTTGAGTCGGAAACTCCACAGGTTATAGAGGAATTTCATGAAGGTATCTGTGGAGGACACCATGCATGGAGAGCCATAGCCTACAAGATCTTGAGGGACGGGTACTATTGGCCGAAACTATTTTCAGACGTCAATGCCAAAGTGCGTGCCTGCAACTCGTGTCAACTATTCGCTGGTAAACAAAAATTCCCTGCACTACCACTCGTTCCAGTCAAAACTGAAGCCCCATTTCAACAATGGGGGATATATTTCATAGGGGAAATTAATCCCCATTCCAGTGCTCAGCATAAGTGGATCTTAATAGCCACAGATTATTTTACAAAGTGGGTGGAAGCCATTCCAACCAAAAGGGCAACAGACTTGGTGGTGATCAAATTTTTGGAAGATAATATCCTGTCAAGATTCGGGTGTCCCTGAAAGATTGTTACCGACAACGCCCAGGCCTTCAAGTCCATGTCTATGATCAACTTCTGCCAGAAGTACAATATCGTTCTCGGCCATTCCACTGCTTATTACCCCTAGGGAAACGGGCTGGCCGAATCATCAAACAAGAGCCTGGTAAACATAATAAAAAAAGTACTGGATGAAAATAAAAGGTCCTGGCATGTACACTTGAAGTACGCATTGTGGGAAAACCGCATCAGCACTAAAAGGTCTATCGACATTTCGTCGTTTCAAATGGTCTATGGGACAGACACGGTTGTACCTATAAACTTAGCGTTGCCAGTAATGAAGTTATGGCAGGATTAGAACGAAGAACCCAATCATGTAACCAGAAGAATTAACCAGCTGATCGAGGTTCAACAACATCGAGTGGAGGTTGATGAGAAAATGCAGAAGTACCAAGACGATATGAAATCATTGTTCGACCTCAAGGCAAAAGATAGAGAATTTCTTCCAGGTGACTTAGTATTAAGATGGGATACAAGAAGGGAAGAAGCCGCGAAACATGGTAAATTTGACCACCTCTGGTATGGACCATTCAAGGTCTCTGCCCCAGAGGGGAAGAATTATTTCCTATTGGAGAACATTGACAGAGAAGTCCTCAATGCCCCTATCAACGGGCGATATCT
>JZKD02S1758582.1:11401-28100 GCA_000966675.3 Picea glauca | reverse complement strand
TTATACATACAGATATTTTCATTTTAACATTTACTTTTAATTTTCGGTTTCTGTTCCTAAACTCTAGACTCATTTCTAATAAGATTCGCATTTGATTTTTATAGAATTCCAGCTGCAGACGAAACTAGCAGGAAAAGTGATTTGCAGGTCGGTGTTAGAAATAGAACGGCATAAAGCAGGTGATACCTAAATTAATTTTATAATGCACAAAGAAAATGAAAAGAAAAGATAAAGGTTAGCTTTCGAAATACACAAGTTATAAAAGACTGTTTAGAGTAAACCAAGGTAACGTTTTTCAAATTGCAGTGTCGACAAAAACGTTAGATAGCAGGATTATTGCTGGTGGGATAATTTTCGAATTAAAGTAATTTGAATGAATACATTAAATCAAAAAACAGTCAGCCAAAATCACTGTCACCAAAGATGTCTTTAAAAGCCAGTCTTGAACTGTTTTGACTTTTTGTGTCTTCAGTCACTAAATCACTGCCTTATATCATGTCCATCTCTGGATCTAACTTTTAGCAAATCATCATCTTTCCGATTCAATGCGAGGGGATATAAGTATTTTGTTTTAAACCTTAGGGGTTTCGAAACAGATCTTGATAGGAAAGATGGTCTTCACAACTACTTAATCTCCTTCTAAACGAAAGAACGTTTAGAGCGATCTTAACGTTCCAAAGTTTTTCAACAGTTTCAGAAGAATCGAAGCTTGCTCGAACAGGATGCCCCTCAAAAATCTATTATTTTCCCTTGTCTCCCTAAGAATGAAGGTGTTGTGAAGGTCAAAGGAAGATTGATACCGAGTAATCAAAGTAAGTTGACAGACCTCTGATACAAAATACTACACAGATATCAGCCCTGATATAAACTGATTGCTCCCATCTTCGTGTTTTAAAAGTAAATTATAAGACAGATGGTGAAAGGAAATTCAGAAATGATTTCCCCCACCTAGTCCAGGAAGACGATGAAAGGAAATTCAGATATTATTTCCCTCGTCTCAGCGTTTAAACGCATAAATATTTTCCGAAGTGGTGAAAAGAAAGTCAGAAAAAAGGGTCAGACAACTTCACCGGGGTACTGAACAGGATCGTTGGCAGTGAAGCAATGTATGAGAGATCTGTAAGGTTGTTATACATGAATATCACTCTACTCTGGTAACCAATGTTTTCTAAAAACCTGATCAACACCCCAAATTCCGACGGGACTTCCCGATTTAAAAATATATAATTTCATTCTTTTGATGCAAGCTGAGAATCTCAAGACCTGTTGAATCTCCTAGGGTCGTTTCGAATTTCTTAAAACATACCCAAAGTTAGTAGTGAGAAAGGGAAATTTGTGAAAGGGACTACAACTGTGTTTAGAAAGAGTATCTGATTTTGAAAAAACTTCTCAAGGTAAAGAGCGGAGTCTTTCCCCCCATTCGATCCTTTTCCTTTGAATCTTTCTGCCTATTTTAGCTTATGACTCCATTTACCCAATATTGGCACGTGGTCTACTGTTCTTCCCACCTCACAGGAAGGCGAGATCCCTAGTTGGAGCCTATGTTGGAGCCGCCCTTGTTTTTATATTTTACTCTTCACATTTTTCAATTTTTGAGACTTGCTAAAGATGGCCTTTTTTGTTTTACTTCGGGATCTCCCAGGTCAGATAATATAACTCATAATTTTACACGTCCTGAGTCATGAAACAACGAAGTCTTTTTAAATTTTCACTCAAGACGGTAACCAGGGTAAAATATTTTAACCCAGTGATTAGACGTCGTAGGGGTTTCGCGCCTCGGCGTTCGCCAAGTTCGAACCTAAATTTTTACAGCTCTGAGAGCCGAGAACACGAGGTTCTTTCGGGATAACCCTGGTCAAAGTCTAAAAGCAACAAGGCTAACCCTGGTTAAAAAAAAATTTTAGCGTTTCGCCACTCGACACTATCTTTTATAAAGTTACGATGTATAAAATCCTGACTCACGAGGTCGCGACGTAATTATAACTTGATTAATTAATCACCTAATCCAATATTGTTCTCCCTTTATTTGAGTTTAATTATCGCCATCTCGCATTTTCGCGACTCGACGCACTAGTCTCCCTGAAACTTGTCTTCGAAGTTCCGAGTCACGACATGGCGAATAAAATGATTATGAAATTAATGATAATCCAAATCGCGATTACTGTTAATTAAACCAAAATCGGCCCTCGCAATCTCGCGAGGTGAAGATTCAAAATGTTAAAAACAAATTCATGATGAAGCAAACAACGAGAAAGTTATTAACGTTGCTAAGTTTTGAAGATTTAAAATAATGCGAGAAATGTCCCACGCATCGAGGTTTGCACATTTCCCGAGGTAGCTACTTGCTCTCCATACCCCGACTGCTTGTCAAACTGCCAAACATTGATGACATTAATGAAGAATTAGGGTGAATCCACGAATAAATAAGATCGGATTTTACGCAATAAATTTGTTTCTAATTGCGATTTGACAGACTTATTTCGAAGAGTACAGAATTTTCAAATATATATAGGAGTTTCATTTTATTATATGAAAACATTTTTCATAAGCACGCAGAGCTTATCAATTTCCGAGTAAACTAATTGCTGCATGTATATGCAGGTCTATCGCAGAAGGGCGAAAACGCAAGCTTCCACCATGGCTCCACGAAAAGCAGCAAAAATTAATATCGTGGTTGCAAGGCAAGGCTCGGATAATGTCTTCGATACTTCGCTCAGAGTGTTGATTCAGTCCCTAGTTGGTTTTTTTTCAGATATTCTGCAATCTGAGTTGGTGAATTATTCAGAATCCGACGACAATGAAAAGGACGACTTGAACACTAAATACAAGATTGTTGTTCAATCAGGAATGCACAAGGTAGAAACCAGACCATGGTTGTTTCCCTATTATGATATGATCCGATGGGTGTTGGATCATATAGACTTACCCACCAGAACTATCATGAACAACCAGCGGGTCACGGTCGAGACTTTTAGACCGGACCACATCCAAACCATGTACAAGCTACCTTCGACGTCTGAATACACATATGGTGCCGAGTTCCTGGAGGAATTCAAAGAGAAAGAGTGCAAATAGTATGACAAAACCATGCCCGGTTTGATCAAAGATTGGGTTTCGCGCTCCACGAAATTCAGAGCAAATGACCAGGGTGTTTATTCTATCTCTTCTTTGGAGCCACAGTATAAGTATGTGGCAATGATTACTTGCCAGCTATTCGGGAGAGAAGACACAACACATTTCTACATCGCATGGGTGCCTCTCATGTTTTGGGTTGCAGAAGGTTGCTCGTTTAATTGGGCAAAGATATTCTCAGACAGTCTGGCCAACAGGGTCATAGAGTATCGGGAGCAGAAGGCAAGTGGGCAACCATCCTCATTTTTCATGTCTACATATCTCATGGACGCGGTATGTTCCTTGACACCATTCCCCCTGATGCGCTGGGCTTGGAATCCAGTCCAAGAAAAGCCCGTGCATGAGTATCATGACAAACTGTGGGAGAATAAAGCGGACCAATTCATTTACGAAGTTTTCAACTGGGTGATGGTGCCCCTGCACATCACCATTTTTGGTCGCTTGCCACCTTGTATCTTGGACAACATTGCTGCAAATCTGAGTGGTATAGCGGACTGGTACGTAGAAGGAGAGTTTTTCTATTTCAGAGTGTTCGGAGCTGTTGTCCCCCCGCTTGCGCTACCACTGTTCATCCCCAACAAATAGTGATTGGTGGGGTGAGTAAAGAGCTCAAAGCATCTTCGAAGAAGGTATGGTCGTTTTTCCCTGTTCGGCTAAATTCTTATTCTTTATTTGATTTCGGGCATGCTAAAGCCGAGGCTGGAGCCCTGGAAGACCTGAGTTTGGTCTCCATTGAATATAAAAAACATGACCCACAGAAAATTGTAAGCAATCATTTAGCAAACTGTGGGCTGAAGAAGTTTGAACACGAATTTTCACCCTCGGATGACATTTTCCGAGGGGCGAGATCTTATGGGGAAGTGCTAGTTCGGATCTGATCTTTAGCACCCGAAGACATGGCATCTGTATTAAAATTCCAAGAACATGGACGAAGAAGCCTTCCCGCTGTGTTGGGAGGTTTGGGTATTTTCGAGGTGAAACAGAAGGATGCTGAAGGTTCTGAGGACCAAATTTATAACCTCGGAAAACACTAGGAAGGAGAGCAAGTGAAGAATCCTGAAGTAGAAGAGGAGTCTTAGCACCCACCAGGCGAACAAAAGCTGGAGACTGAAATAGAGGCTCTAGGTACGCAAAAAGAGTAGAACCCTGTCAATACTCCAAAAGAGTCGGCAAAACAAATAGGAAAGCCCATCACCTCGGTCACACCCTTGCAGTCGGCACAGGGAAATGTCAACGAGGGATGGATATTTGATGAAGAACTGAGGCCTATCAGAGCGGAAGAACTTCCTCCAAACGAGTTCTTCTTTGACAAAAAGAGAAAAGCAGTGGTGAAAAGGGAGTTCTACCAGGACGAAGGATCAACTGCTAAAAAATTCAAAGTTATGACCGATGGAAAAAACAAAAAGAATGAGGAATTCGCCACGGAGATCACAGGAACACTAGGAGTGTATGCATCGACGAATCAATTCTCGGTCGGGATGTTGAAAAATCATCTTAAAAGAAAGAATCGCCTGATCAAGACTCTCAAAGCCAGAGTAGCTTCGGCCACAGAAAGCGCAAAAAGTCAGGTGAGTGGGTAAATAGAAATGGCCCGACTAACTGATAAAAAGGAAATAGGAGTGCTCAAAGCCAAGTTAGAACAAGCGCATTCAGTGATCCGAGATGGTCGGGTGCAGGCTGGTCAACAGAGGACTATGATTGCAGAGCTGCAGTCTTAGGTGGAGATCACTGAAAGTAGGGTGATCGATGTCGAGGAGTTTAAATCCAGAGAAACCCAGATTCGGAGAAAGATCTCTTATGCACAACAGAGTTTGCTCGCCAAAGTAGGAACAATCTGAGAGGATTGTCTGTTGATGCATCGGGTTTCCGAGAACCTGACTGACAGAGAAAGAGATGCAGGAGAGGCTCGGATCGCCTTCCAGGAGGTGGTAATAGCCATGAATGATAGAGTTTCGACAGGTTCCCCCGGACTCACTCTCCCAGAACAAACTAGAGGTAATATTTTGTTGAAGGATTGGGAGCATAACATTTCCCTGGGCAAGGAACAAGCCCAAAAAGTGACCAATTCATTAGAAGAAGCTTTCAATTCTATAGAAGGCGAGTTGTTGGGTATGGACACTGGAGGAGATGCCGAAACTTTAATACAAATGAATGTAGAACAGATCTTGCTTGATCTGAAAGAGAAGGAGGAGAGATATTTGGAAGATATCTCTCAGATAGACAGGGTGAACATGGCTCGAGTTGATAAGCATTTTATCCAACCCAGCGCACAAATAAGTTCCCTCGACATCATCGATGCACAAATGGGAGACAAGATGCAACAGTTAGCTAGAGAATGCTACTTCGCCGAGGCCAACTGTCAAGCGGAACCTTCGCAGCTCGTATCTAAATTTGTGGACAGATGTATTGCCTACACCGAATCTACGCAAAGATGAGCACCTGGCACCAAGTGAAGATAGAGTAAGAGAAAAGGACTGATTGCGCCCCTCCCAGTTGTAACCGAATTTGTGTAACCGTTGAGAGCCTAAATGATCTGTAAAGTTGTATAAACATATCACAGAATGGAATAAGCAGGTCTGGACCTTTTTGGTATTAATTGTAATAGAGTTTTTGCATTCGAGAAGTTAATAAAAGCAAATCCAGAGATTTTCGATTCCGTCGAGATTGTGTTACAAGTTTGTTTCTTCGTATTTTATGTTTCATTTCATTCCATGATTCATAATTGATGTGCTTTGTTGTAATTTAGTACGACCACTACTATAACAAAAGGATTTATGTTTTCTGTAAGTATTTATTGTCTTTCCTCTGCACCAGCTGTCAACGGGTGTAATACCAATCTGTACTTCCAGGATTCTATATATATTCTATGCTATGTCAGTTATTTCCTTACTAAACTCCTCTTCTGTTTATATGTAAGTTTTCTCTTTGACAGGAATCTTGCGTTATATGCAGCTAAATGTTTTTCCTCCGCCTCACACCTTTTTTTAAAATATAATACAGTTACGGAAAAGAGCCTTCAATTTGCATTCTTATTTTATTCTCTTAACGTAAAATTCTCTTTATTTCGACCAAATCGAGACAACATTTAATCTCCCTTTAAATCCTTTCTTACCCTTACTGTTCCTGCAGTAACACAACCCAATATCGAACCCAGACTATGAACCAAACACATATTGCTTTAAATCTTTTTGACATAATCCTTAAAACTATTAATAACCGGGAGGAACTCGAACATTCATGGGTAGCCATTGAACAAGATATAACTACTCAGGAACAGTTGGAAGCTAGACGAAGAGAACGTAGAAATCTTCCCTAGTTTCCTATACCGAAAGTTGACGTTACTCTCTCACCCATCTTTCACCTATTTTCGTATGCCTTGACACTGTATTTTCAAGCCTTAGTACAGACTCAGGAACAACACCTACTATACAACATGCGTATACACAAGTTGCACCACTACAACCCGCGTACATCAGGGAAGGTGCCCAAAATTGAAAAGTAGTGTTGGGTTTCCATGTCACATCATGAGATCAATGATCCTTGGCCTTCCATATACTAGAAACGTTCCAACTCGACCCTTTAGTTCCATTTGAAGGCTATAAATAGGCCAAATTCGAGCTATGGAAAAGAGGAGAAAAAATTCAAATTTGAGAGCAAAGTTACTATGGAGAAGTTATTCACTTCACATTGAGTCCGCATCCCTTTGTCCTTTAAGTCTGAACACATTGTTCAACCCCCAAGATCTTCCCTTACTGATTGAGAACTTCATTGTCTCTATTATATGAGATTTCCTATGGTGGAAGCCCAATTGGAAGGAACTTAGTTTCTTGGTTCTGAATTGTGCCGACATGGAAGTCTGTAACTTATTCACTTCTGCTGATTATATCTTAATAGAAATACTCTTTTCTAATCCAATTAACATCTCACAAATATTTGAATTATTATTCCATGGGCGTATTTGTTATGAATGTTGATTTATTATGTTAACATAATATATTATCACCATATGCTTGTGTTACTTGGTTATTGAGGACTATTTGCAGGTATATTGCTTTGAGTCAAGTGCTCAACAACGGAATTCATCAAACGTCTGGATGAGGTAGGCCTATTATCTTGTCTTGTTAGCATATTTGTTTATGTAGCATACTTGAGATCAGAGTTGTTTTTTGCAGTCATTTTCGTCTGTTGTGGTTTTCCCCTAGCCATAGAGAGATTTTCATCGTAACAGAATTGGCGACCATACTAGGGATAGAATCTTATTTTTCGGGGTTTGGAGTGTTTTTCTCCTTGGATTACTCTCATTCATATTGACTTTCTTGTTGCATGATTAATTGACAACCTCTGTTCACTCTGGGTCTGAGTCTTTCAACCTTCTCTTAGCCTAGCTGTGTTTTGACACATATACATGGGTTTTTTCTTGACAGTCACATATATACGCATTCTGTCCTTTTGCAAGCTGCGCACATACACTCGTTTCCCTTGAACAGTCACGTACATCAACCTTTGTTTCTTATTTTTTCAATAGGTTTTGATGATTGCTGAGTCTTCTTGGGTCTCTGTAGTGACTGTTAAGTGTCTTTGGAATGACAGGAAACCTGTCTTTGGTTGAATTTTTGGGCGGTTCCTTTCTCATCATATTTTCATTTTGATTGTCCTTGCACCTTGGTCTGGGTGTTTTTCTCCTTGATATCCTACTTGGGTTGTATTTGTCTATATACAATAGAGTCTTTATATCAAGTTGCTATTCAATCCTTGCATTTTCAGTTTTGTTATATTGAAAATACAAAAATATTAGGCATTTTACATTGATTGGCATTTTTAGCTCTTGAGTCTTGGTCATTTATCTTAGTGCATGTAAAGAAAGATTGAATTTTTATTTAGAATTGTAGAATTGAATTGAAAATTGCATTTTTAGGAAGCATATCATTTATTGGAAATTGAAGTTAGGACTTTGCATTGTATTCGTATTCATTTATTTTACTTTTTGATTCATAACATCACTAGTTTCACAACCACGCCTTTTGAGTAAGAAAGGCCATTAAAATTAATGTTATAATTTAAAATTGATTAGTAATGATTTTATTTTCTAGGGTGCACAAACTAGCTTAGGATTTAGTGCCTTGGAATAAGATTTTGTGAGAAAGCTTCTCCAAGGCCATTAAACCAACATATGTGTCTGACTAAGGGAGTGGAGAAATCCATTGTATAATCGGTAATATCAGGAGGCTTCACTTACACCAGAGTTAAGCACGAGTTCGCGTGAGGTCGGTTGAAGGGATATCCCACCAATACCTTCTTAGCATCAGAGATATTTCTAGGGATCTTGCTAGTGCCCTTACCTCTGTGAGAGGCAGTTCTTTCAAGGTTTCGGGCTTTGATACCTTATCCATATGGTGGACCTGACTTACAACTGTTCTCCCGTGCATCGGTTATACTGTGGTTGATTAGTTGCTTGACTTAGGTACCATATATGTTACTTGCAAGCATTATTCTGCAGGTACCCTAGGTCAGATAAGGGTCCGACAACACATAGTATTTATAGAGGATTACCTCTCCAGGGGGATCTGACTGACTGGTTGTTAAGCCCACGAGGGCCCTTATAATTGATTATGATACCTATGATCTTTAGCAGGGAGTCTTAGGCCCCTCTTTGGCAAGGCATACCTACTTTAGGGAGGGAGGCCGCTTTCAACCACTTTATCTTGTTTGTGTGCATATTGGTCATTTGATTATTTTTGTTGTTCTCTTTGATTATTAGTTGACCTTAGGATTTTATATTGAGTTCTCATTATCATGGATAGTGGATTTCCTTGGGATCCCTCATTTACCACTACCTCCCCCATGATGTTCACTCATTTCATGGGGAAAATCCCATCCGCTTTCCATAATGGTGTACAAAATCATGATACTCAGTCCATGCCTTGGGTCTCTAATCATTTCCCTCTTAATATGCCTATACTTTCAGCTGGGGGCATGATGGATCTTCTTTACGCGTCTTCATTTGAGAAGAGTCTTATCCCTCATCCAACTCTCACTGCAGGAGGTTGGAACCTCCCCCCTTACGGATCCAGTCCTATCCATTTTTATTCAGGATCCAATACTCAAATGGGTGGTTATCCTACTAATTACACCCCATCTGTGTATCCTTCATTTTCCATGCTAGTTCCTACAAACACTTTGCCTATGACGGGTCCACATATATCTCTAGGTATTTCATACAGGGGGAATCACTTTTACGGTCCGAGCTACCCTCTTCATGAAACCCCTTCACATGGGGGAAAACTATATCCTCGCTTGAATAATCCCTATCATACTTCTGTCTCTTCGCAAACATCTTATTTAGTGATGATGCCCGTACAAACCTCTATGGATCAATTAGGTAGAGGATACTACCTTTCTGGACAAGGACATGGTGTAAACTATGATCCTTCCTGGTCTGCAATGTCTCAAAACCAATATTTCCCAGGCCCTTGGTCTCAAATGCCACAACTCACCATCGCCTCCACTCCAGTCACTACCAGTCATACTGGAGCTCCATCACCAACCACTGTTATTCATGTTGGATATTTTTCAATGACCTTTGAAAATCATGTTGAAGACCTGCAACCAACCACTTCTAGTCATGCTGGGGGCATCACTCTAGTTGCCATTAGTCATATTGATATCACATCTCTAACCTCTGTACATCATGTGGGGGATGAACCTCCATCCTCTGCCAGTCACGTTGAGAGCATGTTGCTAGCCATTATAAATGATGCTGGGGGAATTTATACAATTGAGAATCCTAGACGTGTCAGACGTAAGCTCAAATTCCTTTGCAGGACTTGTGAATAAAATCACCTTACTTGTTTGTGTCCTGCTACTGCTGGGGTACTAGAAGTGTGGTTCTCACCTAAGGGCCCTTTAGGTTCTGAGGCCTCTATGGTTTCCACACACCCTGTTTCTCCTTTGATTGACATGAAAGTCATGCTGATGCAATCCTCTCCTGACCACACTCCCGTTGTCGAGGGTAATGTGTCTCATGTACCTGTTATCACACATCCTATTCAACCCGGATTTGAATAAGTAGTCGCAATCCTCTCCTGACCACACCCTGTTTCTCCTTTGATTGACATGACAGTCATGCCGATGCAATCCTCTCCTGACCACACTCCCATTGTCGAGGGTAATGTGTCTCATGTACCTGTTATCACGCATCATATTCAACCTGGATTTGATTAAGTAGTCACAATCCTCTCCTGACCACACCCTGTTTCTCCTTTGATTGACATGACAGTCATGCCAATGCAATCCTCTCCTGACCACACTCCCATTGTCGAGGGTAATGTGTCTCATATACCTGTTATCAGGCATCCTATTCAACCCGAATTTGAATAAGTAGTCACAATCCTCTCCTAACCACACCCTGTTTCTCCTTTGATTGACATGACAGTCATGCTGATGCAATCCTCTCCTGACCACACTCCCATTGTTGAGGGTAATGTGTCTCATGTACCTGTTATCACGCATCCTATTCAACCCAGATTTGAATAAGTAGTCGCACCAGTGCAACCTCTGGTCAATCCAACTCTCCTTTTGGAGGGTGATTCATCCTTCAACCATGTCATTAGCATTTTTGATACTGCACCTTATGAACAAGAGAGAGTTTTTCTTTCCTCGATTACTCTCCCTCCAATTCCTGGAGAAGTTCCCTTTGATTGGGATGGTCTTGTGGGGTATCCAATGCCTCCTCCTATGTCCTTTCAACTAAGATACATTATCCGATATATCATGGGGATGGTATCCTCCTCTATCACTTTATCCTCCTTGACTTGGAGAGCTTTGGGTTTCCCCAAGATTGTGTTAGCTATTCGTAAAATACTGACATTCCACAAAAGTCCAACACAGGAGCCTTAACCTTCTCCATGACATGCCGCCTATAAACTCCCAAGCGAGTCTAATTTAAGCTCTTTTCCAACTCGTCTAAAAAAGTGAAAAGATTGTCGGGTGAATTTATCCCTTTCACACTTGTTAAATTGGACTGGAAAGGTCATGAGTCTTAGTTAAGCTCTTTTCCGACTCGTTTTCAAAAAAGCGAAAATATTGCCGAGTGAACTTGTCTCTTTCACACTCGTAAATTGGATTTGAAAGGACATCCATTTTGTACAAGTTTATCCATTTTTCAAACCAAGTGGACTAAGATTATGAAAAAGGACATTTTTTGATGTTAATTTGTGATTTCATTCCATGCCCTTGCTTGCAATATTGAGCCTATTGTCGGTTCTCTCTTTGCGTTATAAACCATTTTTCTTAGTAGTTTTGCATCCTCAACCAAGTAGAGCCTCGTTTATCCTTTGCAAGTTGACACCCTATACCCAGGAGGGAACATTCCCCCGAGTGTCCATCTCCTGCATGCACCTCCTTGCATTGAACATAGGTATGTTCCATTGTTGGAACTAGTTTTGCTTACTTGCGACACTCGTTTCATCCTCTGTATCATAGCATTCATTTGACTATGAAAAAACAAAAAAAAGACGGGTGGGGAGGGAGTATTATCTTATATTGGTAGCATTCGTGTTTCCTTTGAACAAAGCACAAAATTGTTGAGTCCACTTGTCATCATAATTTTGGGTTTAGCATGGCCTTAGGAAGCTGAGCTCATTACAGAGATTTTACTCCCCTGACTGGTTACTCTTCCAGTCGCTATGGAGAGTTTGATTGATTCCTACTGCATCTCATGGTTTCATCAATGAGTCTATGTTGCTAGAGTCTTCCATATGTCTCATGCTCTTGTTCAAAGGATGTCTATAAACCTGTGTCGGCAATTCCTCATAACTCTTGACTTTTCATGTTGGCCATACCCTCAGTTTGTCTCAGACTCACATGAATTTGTAGTCCTATTGTGCATCCTGGTCCTACTTTCCTCATTGGTAGGTAACCTTGAACCCAAAAATTGACATTTCATCATTGGTCATTGAATGGGTTGTTTCCCTTGTGTTCAATGACAAGACATCTATTCACACATTGGGATTCATGCAGTGTCTTGGATGCCCTTAGCCTTATTGGTGGTTTCCTCACCTTTGTCAGCAATTTTCCTCATTGGATTCTATTCAGAGGGTCTTTTTCGTGTACCGCTTTTACTTGGAACACACGAAAGACACACAGGGTCATTGGTTCATGAACATGTTCTTCATCCGATTTTCTCCAAATCATCAAACTCCTGCTTTATATCTCGTACTGAATGATGAGAGATGCCTTAATGCTCTCCTTTCAGTGGGTCTCCTTCCATCAAATCCAACTCATCTATTCTAGAAATGAGACATAGAGTCCTATGAGTACATAGAGGCTTGCAGTCATCAGTGGTAGGTTCTCTCGCCATCAACAGTTGAGAATACATCAATGTTTCCTGATCGATGGATTCTTCAAGTGTTTTACCCCAAATCCTTTATTCACACTTGTAATAATGTACTCGGTGCCTTGACACCTACTTTCATCATCGGGAGGATGTCTCTCATTTGTTAAAGGTATACCTCAATGATCGTTAATCAAACAAAGTCTCATTGTGTTCCACCTCAACTCCTTTATTCACATAATGTAGACTCACACCTTTGGTGGATTGTGTATAAGACTTGAAGATATCATTTTCTAGCCACAACTTTCCTGAGCTGTTCCTACCTTTTCATTGGACCAATGCCTGTGTGACTTTAGTGAGCATGGGAGATAAGATTGTACTCCACTGTATACAAATATCTTCAGATTGATTTTGAGACTGGTTTTACTAGGCTTTGTTCATGAATATGACAGCCTTTGGCATGTAACTGCATTTATATTTTCCTATTCATGGCCATGGACAGTTGTTTGGTATATTTTTACATGGATCTGTAGTATATGCAAATTCAGTACATATTGTAATGAGAAACTAGTTCTTCTAGCTCGATCCCCATTACTCCACTTCTAGGTTTTTATAATGTATTTAAGCCATCACAGATACTCCTCTGACCTCACACATTAGGGGGCATCTGTTATAGAAAGATTTGCCTCACCCCATGTAATCTTGAACATAAGGTATTTTTCCATTTCCCTATGCAGACTTGAAGTCCCTTTTTGCAAATCCCAGAGCTAAAAATATAATTTTTCCACATATACGGACCTTGCCTACTATACATCATGCGTATACTTAGGTTGAACCACTATAGCCTGCGTACATCAAGAAATGTGCCCAAAATTGAAAAATAGTGTCAGGTTTCCATGTCACGTCACGAGATAAATGATATTTGGCATTCCATATAATGGAAAAGTTCTGACTCGACCCTTCAGTTCCATTTGAAGGCTATAAATGGGCCAAATCCGAGCTATGGAAAATAGGAGAAAGAATTCAAATTTGAGAGGAAAGTTACTCTAGAGAAATTATTCACTTCACATTGAGTCTACATCCCTTTGTCCTTTAAGTCTGAATGCATTGTTCATCCCCCAAGGTCTTCCCTTACTGATTGAGAACTTCATTGTCTCTCTTATATGAGCTTGCCTTTGGTGGAGGCCCAACTGGAAGGAACTTAGTTTGTCGGTTTTGAACCATGCCGACACGGAAGTCTGTAACTTATTCACTTCTGTTGATTATATCTTAATAGAAATACTCTTTTCTCATCCAATTAACATCTCACAAATATTTGAATTATTATTCCATGGGAGTATTTGTTATGAATGTTGATGGATTATGTTAACATCATATATTATCACCATATGCTTGTGTTACCTAGTTGTTGAGGACTATTTGCAGGTATATTTATTTGAGTCAAGTTCTCAATGGTGGACTTCATCTAATGTCTGGACGAGGTAGACCTATTATCTTGTCTTGTTAGCATATTTATTTATGTAACATGCTTGAGATTAGAATTGATTTCTTCATTCATTTCCGTCTGTTGTGGTTCGACCCTATCCATAGAGAGCTTTTCCTTGTAACAACTACTCCAAGAAACAAGATTTCCTCCAAAGAGAAAATCATATCCAGAAGTGTTCTTTCGATCATCTAAGCAACCTTCACAATCTGCATCTGTGTATGCTACAACATTGGCATCATTAGTCGCACTATAAAACAATCCAAATTTTTTTGTACCACTTACATATCTGATAATTCTTTTGGCTGCCTGCCAATGAGTCTCATGAGGTTGATGCATGAACCTAGCAACTAGAATTACAACAAACATGATGTCTGGTCTAGTGGTCTTCAGATACATAAGACTCCCAATCAAATATCTATAAAAAGTGGCATTACAAAGTGGGTTTTCATCTTCCTTCATCAGTTTACTCCCAACAACCAAGGGAGTACTCACAGATTTACAACCTTGCATTTAAAACCTCTTCAACAAGTCTTCAACATATTTGGAATGACTAATGGATATACTTGCAATTGTTTGTTTGATTTGCATACACCCAAAATATTGCATTTCTCCTAAATCAAACATCTCAAATTCAGATTTCATTGCCTCTTTGAACTCCTTCACAAGTGAGGGATAGGTGCTCATAAAAATTAAGTCATCTACATATAAGAAAACAATGATTAAATCTGATCTCGCAACCTTTTTATACAATGTACTCTCATAAGGACATTTAACAAAGCCATGATCATGAAGGTATTTATCAACATAGAGTACCAAGCTCTAGGGGTTTGTTTAAGACCATAAAGGGCCTTCTTAAGCCTATACACCTTTTCTTCTTTGCCTTCAAGAATGAAACCTTGAGGTTGTTCAACATAAACTTCTTCCTTCAAATATCCATTTAAGAAAGCAGATTTAACATCCATTTGATAAACTGTTAATTTTAGTTGAGATGCAATGGAAGGAAAAGATCTTACTGTTTCAAGTCTTTCTACATGAGAAAATGTTTCCTCATAGTCAATGCCTTCTTTTTGCACATATCCTTTTGCAACCAAACATGCCTTATACTTTGAAATACTTCCATCAATATTAAATTTTATCTTGTAAATCCAGTTTACACCAATAGTGGATTTTCCATGAGGAAGATCAACAAGCTCCCATGTATCATTTTTTTCAATTTGTGACATCTCATATTCCATGGCTTGCACCCACGGTTCATCATTTTAAGCTTCTTTAAAATTAAAAGGTTCAACATGGGCATAATTTTTTTTTTTGTCACCAACATACCTAGATGTCTCGTATATTTCTTTCAAACTTCTTGTTTTTCTAGGAGGACTAGATGGAGGTGTAACCCTTGAGTATCAACATGAGATCCGGTCGACGAAGAAGATGAAGATGAATTTGATGGAAAACTCCTTGAAGGAAAGTCTGCATTTCTTATAGCAGAGGGATACAAATATTGATCATTGTTATCAAAAATCAAATTTTCAATATGTGGGGTAAACATTTTATCTTCTCCTTCATTTTTTTAGGAAACTCCCTCTTCATCAAAGATCACATCTCTACTAACATAAATTTTATTAGTAAGTGGATCAAAACACCTATAAGCCTTGCTTTCTTCTGAATATCCAATGAAAATACATTTCACTGATTTTCCATCTAATTTCTATCCTTGTTGTGTAGGAATGTGGACAAAGCATGCAGACCCAAAAAATTTCAAATGAGAAATAGTTGGTTTTCTACAAAACCAATCTTCATAAGGAGTATAATTTTTTACCATCTTTGTAGGACTTCTGTTGAGGATATATGAAGCCGTATGGACTGCATTTGCCCAATATATGTTTTCCAAACTCTTTTATTTTAACATGCATCTAGCCATCTCTACAATTGTTCTTTTTTTTCTCTCCGCTACTCCATTTTGTTGAGGAGTATATGCAGTAGTTAACTCTTTCTTGATTCCATGTAAATTTCAAAATTATTTGAATTCATTAGAGGTGAATTCTCCACCTCGATCAGTTCTTAAGACTTTCAAATAGTATCCCGATTCCTTCTCAACAATTGCTTTAAATTTTTGAAAAAAACTAAAATCTTGAGACTTTTCACTTATGAAATATTCCCAAGAAATCCTTGAAAAATCATCTACAAAGAGAATAAAATACATATTCTTTCCAGAGATAAGGTCTCCATGGGGCCACAAATATTTGCATGAACTAATGATCTAAAAATGAAGAAGACTTGCATTCTTGAAAATATTTGCAAATTAAATTTTATGTGTTAAAATGCAAATGGATCAACTTTGCAACACAACTTTAATAGAATTTGCTCGGTCAATATGCATATAAACAACAACAATAACAGTGAACAGAAAACACATAACACAACAAATGATAAAGGAGTTCACCCCTCTCTTGGGCTACATCTCCTGGTCTAGCTTCCAATGGATCATTTGTATTATTTGCTCAAAGTGCTAAAAAATGTGCTTTACAATGCTCAAAATTCCAAATAGACTGCTCCAATGGCTTCAAAATGTCCAAAAACCCCTAGCTGAGATTTTTTGGCACCTTGTTTGGCCAACAATTGAAGAAGATAGGCTTCCTGGAAGTCCCCCTTCAAACTTGTTGTCTCTGCATCTACAAAATGCACCCCTGTTGGCTCAACCTAGCCCACACGCATATTTAAGCGGTAAAACTTAGCACCAGGCGCAACCTCACAAC
>JZKD02S1758571.1:90592-103430 GCA_000966675.3 Picea glauca | reverse complement strand
CAAGGTGGTTCCAGTGGAAGATTAAGTGCTACCCATTTATCCACTACCGTGGGAGGTGGAGTCACGTGCATGAATTTTCATATCATGGATGGTTGCAGAAGGATTAAAAACCTTCCATTAAAAACTTCCATAGGAACTTCCGTTAACTGCAAAAGCATTACAGGTTCTATAATATAGATTCCCTTTAGTTATATATAGAGAGACTTGCCGTTACCAAATATGGGAAAAGACAAACAGCGTACTATCGAATTTATGATTCAGCGTTGCGCGAGGGGCTATTTCGATCATCATTATCAGTGCCCAGCGAAAACCCTGCCTGCACATGAGTCATATCTCGTACACGAACAGCCTCCGTATCCATCTGATACTACACCAGGGAACCTCTTTTGGAGCCGTAAACTGTACACTGCATGACAAAGAATAGCTATCTTTCATCATGTTTTAATTTTAAGTTAGATGATAAGTTTAAATTTAATGTAAACATGTTTTTTCTTGTTTCAGTCTAGGATGGCATGCAAATCTTGAATCAGCTCAAGAAAATCGACGGATGGAGAGCTTGCCAACAATCCCATAATTTTAATTTTAGTGATAATTGTATTCAAATGTTTTAAAAGACTATTAAGCATAGTGTTCCTTTTTTCACTTATTTTAACGTTTATGTTTTGGTTTCACTTATTTTCATTAAAATACGACCATATTATTAATCTTTTTTCACGCCCAACCTACCTTTTGAATTGGATAGCTTGTAACGAAATTACAGACTGAATATTTTTATATATGTAAGGTTCAACTTGATTCAACACATGAGGCAATGCCGATGTTAGCCTTGCGTGTTGTGTTGCCTCAAGTAGACCACGAGACGATTACATTTAAAATGGTACCCATACACCTAAAATAGAGACGAATCTTTCTTTTTCGCTAGCTTGTATGAAGAAGTTAATAGATTGGATCTTTATCACAATGCCATGAATATTGCAACACAAAACAAAGCAGAAAGTCCGAAAACATCAGACATCATAATGACAGACCCTTCAGTATTTTTCAGATCCAACTTTCTAACATCCAAGCAGCAACAGCACTAAATGCACTGCTGCTGGATGCATTTGATAGTCGTCTTTGATCAATCAAGAAAGAAAGCAAGATGGCGATGGAATCTAACAGCTTACCTTTACATACTACACTACAAAAAATTCCTTGATATACAGAATTTGTTGCTGCATTTTGACGCAATAATGGGTCTCATATATTATCGCATTGTATATATCCCAAGTGAAAATTCATGGCAATGGATTCTGGTGTTTTTCACAGAACATGTCTTCGCCTATGGTTGGATATAAAGCGCAGACAAACCAACTTCTTCAGAATGAATAGTTTGACGTTTGCAAAAAACCCTAACTTATAAAAAACAACATTAAGTCGATAATGTTGGAAACATGTCAACTAATTTTCTCATGCATAGGTACATGCATGCCAGCTACTTATCAATTGTTCATGAAACTATGTGATCGATTTAGTATGTGTAATTAAGTATAGATGTTATATATATGAGCATACCTATAGAGGTAGAACACAATGCTAACTAGAGAGCAGCCAGTGTGAGACAGTGACTGTATGCCTATCAATGTGCAGCAAGTGTGGGGCCTATCAATGTGCAGCCAGTGTGGGAGAAGACAGTGAGTGTATGCCTATCAAGGTTATTGTAGTTTTCATGGATAATCCTTGCTTATGGTTTTTATGCGAGTTGGATTTCCACATAAATCACTATATCAAATGTGTGCTTGTCCAACCTAACAATTGATATCAAAGCCAAAACCAATTGAGTGCCAATTGAGTAGGTGCCACAAATGAGCTACTAAAAATTACATAGAAATCTTCCAAAAGCAAAAAAGTGATTATGTATCTCATCAACTACGCTTGCTAGAAATATCAATTATTAAATAATAAGGGAAAGTTGATTTCCAAACTAGAGGCTCCCCTTACACCTATTAAGGAGCGCTTATCATTAAAAAAAAAAAAAAAAAAGTTTTCATTGTATTTGCATGCATGGTATAAAATAAAATCTTTTAAGGTTTTTTTTTTTTTTTTTTTTGTATTATGCAAAAAAAAATATTAATTTAATATGGTAAAAAGGTGAGGTGATTATTTTATTCACATGGTATAATCACCTTTTTTGAATGAGCATGAGTGGAGGATCGTTTTCATGGTAAGAGTGGGACCTTTTATTCAATGAAAAAAAAAGGTGGATATTTTTTATGGGTTTTTTTTAAATATTACATATATATTTTGGATTAAATTTTTTTCCAATAATATCATATCATATCATTGTCGTTTCATCATAAAATACCTAGTATTATAATTTTAGTTTTGGATAGGTGTTTTTTTTAATGGAGAAAGTGCAGAGTTTTAAATTTGAGGTGGAGAAATTAAGCGGTAAGAATAAATTCGTATTATGGAAGCTTAAGACGTAGGATCTGTTTGTGCAACAAGGATTGCAAAAGGCGTTGGCTGGAAAGACAAAGAAACTGACAAGCATGGCAGATGAGGATTGGAAGGATCTCGATGCAAGCGCCCTCAGTACTGTTTGTTTGTGTCTGGCAGATGAGGTATTGCTTAACATCATTGAAGAGGAGATGACACCAGGTTTGTGGACCAAACTCGAGAGTTTGTATACAAAAAAGAACTTGTCAAACAAAATCTTCTTGAAGAGGCATTTCTATAGCTTGCAGATGAAAGAAGGTAAGAAAATTACTAATCACTTGAATGTCTTCAATACTCTGATTTGTCAATTAACTAATATGGAAGTAAAGTTCGAAGATGAGGACAAGACAATTATGCTACTGTGTTCGTTGCCTGAGTCTTGGGATCATCTAGTCACAACTGTGTGGTTTAACACAACGAATGCCATTGACTATGACACTATTGTGGGAGGTTTGTTGTCTGAGGAGATGAGGAAAACATCTCGTAAAGAAATCTCAACAAAAGAAGCAATGGTGTTCAGAGGTTGATCTACAAAAGGAGGGAAAGATCAGAAAGGTACAACCTGGTCTAAGTCAAAAGATAGTAAGGGTAAGGAAAAATGTTGGTTTTGTGGCAAATAGGGGCATCTCAAGAAGGATTGTTAGAAAATGCAACAAGCATCCAAAGAGGACTCCACAATAGAAGCAAATTCAGCTACATGTATGGTTGATGAAGTTTTGTTTTTCCATTGTGTCTCTCCACCTGTGTTCACATAGAAGGTGCAGGGTGGTGATAGTCGAGTCACCGTGAAATAAAAATAAATAAATAAAAATAAAAAATATTGTATTTGCTTTGGATTTGTAGAAATTATTGATTGCATGTAAATGGGCATATGTCTGTAAGACATGGATAGGCATGCATGCCCCTGGTTTATCAGGTCACCTATGAAAAGTGTAGACATATATTTAGGTAGATTGAAAATGTGGGGAGGCATGTATGTTGGTTTAGCCTTAACTCGATGAAATAGTTAATGAGTTAAATTTGTTTTTATGTCAAAGCAGGTTGTTTTTCAGGTCCATGTTTTTTGGGTATCCCGTGGTATTGTGTCCATGGATTACATGTAATGAAGCCTATAAAAGGCTTGGTGAACTCCATTGTAAATGAGACTGGAGGTAAGCGGTGAAGTCATACCTGGAAAAATTTGGTCAAATTTGTTCGAATGCAAATTTCTAGGTGTAGTAGTATTTTATGAATCTCCTTTTATAAAGGGATGTATATGGAACAACCAGAATGTTTAGTTCAAAATCGCAACAGGATATTTGTTTGCAAACTCAAAAATCATTGTATGGCCTGAAGAATGCTAGGAAAATGGTACAAGATGTTTGATTCCTTCATGGTGAGCCAAATTTTAGAGGAAGTGAATATAACCATTGTGTTTATGGTATATTCATTATCTTGGTGTTATATTTTATGCTTTTTGCAAGCACATGCATGGTTGAGATCAATAGGTTGGCTCAGTTGGTTAGGAAATTTGTTATGATTTATTTGGGAGTAACAAAAGAAATATTGGGCATGAAAATACATAGAGATAGAAAATATGGTAGGCTTGGTTATCACAACATAAGATACTCAGGAAATCCAGTATGAATAATGTGAAACTGGTAAAATCCCTTTGGCTTTCCATTCTAATTTCTCTTCAGGTTTATGTCCTAATTCATGAAGTTTGATGATTGTGATGGACAAATGGTCAGCATTTCAGATGCAGTTGGTGTTGTGAGTAGACACATGACAAAACTAGGTCATGAGCATGGAAATGAGTGCTTCAAACACAAAAGAACAAGTATCACCTATAGTGGTTGCAATTATTTGGTCTATGGTTATGATTCATGATATTTGGACAAGCGCATTGGTCTATTAGGCAGGTGACTGATGGAGACATAATGGTCCATGCTAGAGTGAATCACGTAAGAATGTTCACGTAATAGTTTTGTTAGAGAAGCTACAGTGGTGTCTGACTTCTCTTGGTTTGCAGAAAGGTGATGAATTAATTAAGGGAATGATATATCAGGTAAATTGTTGTGAAGGTGGAGATTCTTGGAAACACGCCAACGAATTTTCTCATGCGGTCACATGTAGATGCACATGCACATGTAGACGGACATGCACACATGCATGCATGGAAGCTACTCATGAACTGTTTGTGTAACTATGTGATTGATTCATGATCAGTCTATGTAATTGAGTGATAGATGTTATATATAGGATCATACCCACAGAGGTAGAACACAATGCGAGCTAGAGAGGAGTGAGTGTGAGAGGAGAGAGTGATTGTATTCCTATCAAGGCTATTGTAGTTCTCCCTTGAATAACAAAAGACCGATAATCATTACTTGTGGTTACCCGAGTTGGGTTTCCACATAAATCACTATGTAAAGTGTGTGTTTGTTTATATTGGTTTCATGTGTGTTTAATATAACTCATGTATGCTCTGGTTTTGTTCTTTATTTTTCTTCCTCTACCCAACAATAAAAAATACGAACTTCATAAAAAAAATTGGCAGTTGAGGGTCAATAATTTTTTTTTAATTAAATAATAACTTTTCACAGAACATGGCTTCACCTATGGTTCAATTTTAATGCGTAGACAAACCAACTTCTTCAGAATGAATAGTTTGACGTCTCTAAAAAACCCTAACTTATTAAAAACAACCCTTCTTAAATTGATAAAAAATACGAACTACATAAAAAAAAATGGGAGTTAAGGGTCAATAAAAAAAATCTATTAAATAATAACTCAGTTTATACTCAAAAGAAGTGGGCTAACTTGGGAGCAATTAAATTTCTGGTCAATCCAAAACCTGATCAATTTTTTTACCATATGGGTTAGTTTAAAATGGGACAAAACCTCTGGGGTAAGGTTCTGAAATGCATTGTTTGATCCATGAGAAACTCAAACTACCCCTGAAATTCCTAAAAAGGCGATATGTTTGCTCCCCACTTAGTCTGCTCCATACTCAAAATTGTATATGTCAGTGTGCCAACACTTAAATATTACCACCTTCCCATTGGCTATAGTGAATGTGAAGGATAACTAACACCATGATTATCAGGCATCATTGAAGATGAGTCACTTCAAAGCACTTCAACTTTATTGTAGATAGTGTGACACCCTAATCATAAATTGGGATAATCCAGTCAATAGAATTCTTCTTGGCCGAGATATGTTGACGTAAATGGAGCAAGAAGGCATTAAAATTAAGAAAAATATAAGAGAATCCCAAAACAAAAAAAAAATGTTAGACAAACAAGAACARAACCCACAAAKAATTTAAGGTGGGAGATCACTTGTATCTCTAAGTTAGACTTCAAAGGAGTTTTTTTATGCTCAGAACCTATGCTAAGCTTGCACCTCTATATTGGGGACCCTTTGAAATCTYAGAAAGAATGGGAGMAATAACATRCAATTTTTCATTACCTCCTAATGTTAAAATACATGACGTGTTCCATGTCTTATTGCTTAAAACTTATACTCATGATTTTAACCATATMATTGATTGGTTTATGGTCCAAGTGGAATGCGAGGGAGAGTTCTAGCTAGAACCATTATGTATACTAGAAAGAAGGGAAACATTGCTCSAGAACCTAGCCATCACCTAGGTAAAAGTGCATTGGAAGAACTTTGGTCCAAGTGAAACCATATGGGATATGGAAGATGCCATGAAAGGGACAWACCCCTTTTTATTTTCATCTTAAGGATAATGCTATGAATAACAGGACACCGAGGATGATGTTATTTCAAAGGGTGATRTTATTTCAAAGGGGAGGGGATGTAATGTCGTGATTTTGATTTCTTGATTAATTTGTAATTAATTAAGGTTAATGTTGTTTTATTTCAAGATGGATATTCAATTACCATGTCATGGTAATCTGACATATCAAACACTATATATATACTTTATTTTTAGATAGTAAAGAATCCAAATAACTAATTGAGAATGAGAACCCATAGGGTCCATGATCCCATGATTGGGGAAGAGTGGGGCCTGGCTAAAGTGGGTTATGCATGAATGAGAACCCATAGGGTCCATGATACCATGATTTGGGAAGAATGGGGTCTGACTAATGTGGGTTATGCATGTCAAATATTTGAGGCCTCCTCAGAAACTTATTTTATGAGCAAATATCATTTTTTTCTCTTTTTATTTAATCAAAGATATTCATTGAATGAATGTAAGGAGGTTGGTAGAAGAAAGCACCTCCCTACTTATGAGAATACAAGAAAGTAATCATATGATGGGAATAATTCCAATAAATATATGGGGGGAGGTGGGTGAGAATGTCCTCTCATCTACTTATTCGAGCCAAGAGAGTTAGCCATAGTAGGGGAATCATTCGAGTTATAGAATTGCACGTAGGAACCTGTTGAGCTTGCATGTGAGAGAATTAGAGGGAGAGGATTCTAAATGACTATGTAGCAAAGAAGGGAATTCTCTCCTTGTACTATGTGGGATAGGGAGTGGAGTGCTCAATAGATATATTTTGTTCTTGATAACCCAATATATTTTTCCCAAGGGATTCTATTCTATTGTGAGTTGATTCATAACTTAGAAAGTTCCCAATAATGTCAATTTCACCATTGTGGTATTTAAAAGGGTGACCAATTCTAGAATAATACTATTGCAATAGAGCTTATAGTTGGGTGAAAATAGGTCACCCTATGATAGTTTGTTTGGATAATAAATTTTAAATAGATAAAAGTTCATCATGGCTCTATAAAGATTTGTACTAGTATTTTAAATTGATGAAATGTATATTTACCGTATTCTTATGTTGTATATGTCTTCATTTCTTTGTTTTGTGAAGAATGGTTGGAATGTTTAATGTGTGTAATCTATTATTGTCTCCGTGCAATAATGTATTAGGTTGTTAGATATTCCTTATGTGTATGCAACAATACATTTAGGTTAGAAGTTTGAAATAAAACATGTTTAAAGTTTTGGAAATGAGGATTTGTACTATATTTATGTCCCCATGGATTTAATGAGATGGTATCAATAGTTATGATGTCATTTATTAATAAAAAAAAATATTGAAATTTTTCATTAATCAATTTTTTAATAAAAAAAATATGTAATGTGCTTGTGAGATTTAATGATGGAAGAATATTCATTCTTCCATCATTAGATAGAAGTTTAGAATAGAAGTTTGAAATAAAACATGTTTAAAGTTTTGGAAATGAGGATTTGTACTATATTTATGTCCTTATGGATTTAATGAGATGGTATCAATAGTTATGATGTCATTTATTAATAAAAAAAATATTGAAAATTTTCATTAATCAACTTTTTAATAAAAAAAAAATATGTAATATGCTTGTGAGATTTAATGATGGAAGAATATTCATTCTCCTGTCATTGTCATTTTGGGTTCGTTAGTCATTAGAGCCCATGATGATTAACACAAATTCATTCTCCTGTCATTGTCATTTTGGGTTCGTTAGTCATTAGACCCATGGTGATTAACACAAATTATTGCAAAGTTGATTAATATACTTGCCATGTGTAACCTGCAGGAGACATGATAGCGGACTAAGTTTAGGGTTCTGTCGACAACGTTTATGGTTTCGGCAATTAACCTGTGGGAAGAAGCTTTGCCATCACCTCTCGATGTTCATCAGACACGGTATTGAGTGGTTGGGCTAGTATAATATTGTTATGGTTTTGAGCATACTATGTCGTGATTTTGTAAGCCATATTCATCTGATATCCCTTCTTATTCAACGATATTTCCCACTTTCACCATGTTTATTTGATATCCCTTTTTATTCAACGATATTTCCCACTTTCACTAATATATTTATGATTATTCTGATATCCCTTCTTATTCAATGATATTTCCCACTTTCACCATGTTTATTTGATATCCCTTCTTATTCAACGATATTTCCCACTTTCACTAATATATTTAGGATAGAAATTATGAGATATATGGACCAATTCAACGATATTTCCCACTTTC
Organism: Picea glauca; assembly: GCA_000966675.3. Lineage (NCBI taxonomy): Eukaryota > Viridiplantae > Streptophyta > Pinopsida > Pinales > Pinaceae > Picea > Picea glauca. Next base: position 94,956 of record JZKD02S1758571.1, on the reverse strand, counting down.
ACTCATGGATTTAGGATAGAAATTATCAGATATATGAACCAATGGGAATTTAAGATGTATTGGTCGTAAAGTTCCATGGGTTAGCAAAGCCACAAGGTTGTAGTTGGCTGCTCCATTTGAGCAAAAAATTATCCTACGATAGTTTAGACGCGATGGCTGTGGAAAGATTGGGACTACTACAATCAGCCCAAATAGATTTCCTTCAAAATATACATTTCGCATATTTACCATTAAATTTGAAGCCTCTAGCTCAAATTTCCCTTGGCAGCCGATGAAGTTTTTTCCCATCAACGATTGGACAGGATAGTAATGCATCGGTGCTTGGCACAAAATACCTCGTCAGCGTATTGACATTCGGTGCAAATTACCTCTTCGACAGATTGATTCTCAATGCAAATTACCTGATCGACGCATTTGCGCTAAGTACCTTGTGGACGCATCGGTGCAACCTACCTTGTCAATTCATCAACGCTAGGTGCGAACTATCTCGTCCGCACATCGATGCTTGGACTTTTCTCTTATTTGGTGAGTGATATAAACCTCACATCGATGCCCAAAATTTTCTCAGTTTTGGTTTTCACCCAAAATTTTCTCAGTTTTGGTTTTCATCAGTGGAAACTTTTCTTTAGTTTCCACACCCTCGACGTTTTGTTGTCATCGATGTCTGTATTATTTCTTTATACTAACACGTGGGATACGCCTCTAATCAATCCTTTGACTATTTTCCTTATAGAGGTGCCACGTTGGTTGGCACATATTGTACCCCATATGATGAAGTGGGTAGGCACATTGAAGAAAAGTCGTGGAAAACGTGCAAGAATTATAGGAGGCCCTAACTCCTTACCGAGAGCTCGGAGATGAGTGTAAATTTGGTCCTTGGAAAGATCCGAAGGAACATATTTAACCTATAAGTGCAGAATTACTATTAGAGTTGTGATTGAGATAGGTAATTTAGAAGAAAATTGTGAACACCCCAATCTAATGAAGAATAGTGGGTAGGGTATGTTACAACAATGTTGGTAGCTTCTACCAATTCCTACATACAAGGATTTTAGAGAGAGACTTGTTAGGTATAGTATAGCTACATAATTTAATAGTTATGCTTCTTTGATGTGTCCACCTTCAAGTTAGAGAGCATTTGATGTGAAGGTCTAGAATATATTTAAAAACTGGTCCCTCACTCATCTTTTTAGGATGTTTTAATTGTCGAATGAGTTCTATCTCTAATATCAAGCTTTTTGAGGAAAGGTCCCATTTTATATTTATTCTATGTCATTTAGTATTAAAGGATTTGCATCACCATTATCATTTGATCTGTGAAGTCAAATATTCTAGATGGGGCATATTTTAAGGTTGATTTTTTTGTAAAGCAGGGGGTGAATGTCCTAGAATGAGTTATTTTAGCTCTGAGTAAGAATTATGACCCTTGAAATGTATGATGGTGAGAGTAGGCCACTCTTCCGCAAAAATAGAAACCTCCAATTCCTTCACAAAAGTTGCCATGTAGCAACCTCACGCAAATGGTGTAGATAGATTTTATGGATTCCCATCGGCCTCCACAATCTATATCAATTGTTAGTGAGGAAATAAAACAAGGACCAAACTAATAAATCAACCTCCAGAGAAAGAGGCATCTCACACAAAGTGTGTAAAGCCATTCGACCAAGTATGGCTTGCAAAGTGGCCTTCATTCATCAAATGGATGGAAAATGCACATTTCCTTCCTCCAAAGACAAATTACCTATGAATGATCAAATGCTAATGTAATGATCAAATTATCTATGAATTATCAAATGCTAAAGTAATGAGGTTGAAAATAGAAGCTCAACCAAAGATTTGCAACAACCTTGTTTTTATATTCATTTCTCTCACTCGCTCCATTAAATGGATAGAGATAATTACAAAGTCAATGGAATTCACAAAATATGAATGGGAAAATAATTCCTAAATGTTGTTAACAAAAGTATAGTATATAATTATCCATTTCAAAACATAATTCATCTATTTAGAGTGTATTGAAGATAGATAAGAACACCAATAAGCCATACTTTTTATTTAAAAAAACTATAAAGACATTCATCATTGTAGACCATAAACAAAATTGAGAGTAAACGTTTAGACACAGGAAACTTCACAGCTACAAAGAAATCCAAACACAAGACATAGTGTTTACCTAGAATCCCAAATGAAAAAACCAACTTAAAATGGTGGCTTATTTTTTTATTTTTGCACTATTTGATACAATGCATCTCTTGGATCTCTATGCATCTTCCTTTCTTGAAAAAAAAAAATCCCTTTGAGAGTAAAAACCATGGAATAAATATGGATAGTTGGGATTAAAATGGTGGCTTATTTTTTTATTTTTGCACTATTTGATACAATGTATCTCTTGGATCTCTATGCATCTTCCTTTCTTGACAAAAAAAATCCCTTTGAGAGTGAAAACCATGGAATAAGTATGGATAGTTGGGATTAAGGGGAAGTACAACAACCATGACCTTTCATTTCAAATTCCTTAATAGTCTCTCAGGTTCTATTTTTATTATTTTATTTAATTCTCTATTTTTTAAAATTTTCTTTCTTCTTATTCACTTTTTACATTTTCATTAATTTCCATAAGCTTCTAACCTTCATAAATTTTCATTTTGGCTTGTAGGTAGTAATTATTACAACCATTTGTTGGTTTGGATTCATTTCAAATCATTGGTTGAGATTAATAAAATTGAGGTAAACATAATTCTCTCCATGAATAATTAAAAATAAGAAATTATACACAGCTCCATGAGGCTATGTTGAGGGATCATATGTGTTCTACACTGTATTCGATACCATTCTAAAACACCCAAAACCTTATTCTCCCAATCAAAATCACCCACTCAAAAGGAGGCCTAGATAGTGAAAAATTGGGTTTGAAAGAAATCTCCTTGAAATCTTAACACCTTTTTCCCTAAATACGGGATCAAGATATGAGATTTTATGAATGCATAGAACCGGCCTCCAACAAAGTAAGCCATAAAAACTTAGGGATAAAACGCTACATACTTAAAATATAGAAAGTGAAGTTAGGACAAATAGTACATATAGAGGTATAAAAGGATTCAAACTCTTTCACATATGAAGGATTCAAGAAATATTATAAAAGGATGAAGGTAGGATCGCATTGTTGATTTCTACTTTTGAAAGATATTTTATCCATTGTTGATTGCGAGTGGATTTATTTTCCAACAAGCCATTAACTTATATCAATAAGACACCAAGAATCCCTATAACCCCCTCAACCCAAAATACCTATAAAACTACTTCAATTAAAAAAAATTAACCCAAGATACCTATAAAACTACTTCGATTAAAAAAAATCTTTGTCCCCATTAATATGAAACAATATATTAAATTGATTTTTCACAATCTAAGACCTGTGTTTATAGATAAACATGATAGGATATTGGTCAACAAGTCAAGTCCCCATGTAAAATATAATATTATATGTATTAAAATAATACAAACCATCTTAAATGAGTTTAAAAAATCCCATAAATTGGTTGAGCCCATAGAAATTGACTTTTATTGCACTAAATTACATGGCTTATGGGTCCTCCATACAAAACATGATGTTTATGCCACATCATCTATTGTTCTAAGATAAATACATAATAAATCCTTAAACATATATGATTTCCATACGTAATATCATACAATGTTCAATCTTGAATCACATATTGCTTATCATATTTGAGAGTAACTTATTGGGGTGAAATCATGGAGGTGGTTTACACTTTCATGACAATCAGGTCTACAAACTTTCGAAAAACATTTTTTCGACCAAACTAATAATCATTTTCGGTCGAAAGATATTTTTTTCGGCCGAAACAATAAACGTCAAATCGAATGGTGCAATAACTGCCCCCTCGATTTGCATGTACAAATTTGGTTGGCCAGATATTTTCTTTCCGGAAATCCTTTTTTAGCCGAACAATTGTTCGGCTGAACTATATTTCGGCCGAAACATAGTTAGGCCGAAAATTTGTTCGGCTGAACTATCTTTCGGACGAAAGATTGTTTATATATTAACGACACACCGATGTTGAAACATTTTAGAAACTTTGTTTTCTTTTGCTGTTGTTGTGAGCTATTGTGTGAGGAGGTTGTGAGAGCAGGGAACGTGAGCGTAACTGAGGTCGCCGGGAGGTCGTGAGCGCAGGGAACGTGAGCGTAACTGAGGTCGTCGGGAGGTAGTGAGCGTCATGGGGTCGTCGAGGGGCTGTCATTGCATTTGCAACAGGTAAGTTTTTAAACAATTGATTTTATATAGGTTTAAAAATATTCGTTTTGAATGTAAATTTTTGTATTTATGGACTGTGAGGGGG
>JZKD02S1758560.1:93582-110591 GCA_000966675.3 Picea glauca | reverse complement strand
GGAGCATTTTGTAGCAGCTCTTATCTATTGTCTATCTTCTTGGCCATCTGTTGAGCATTCCAAATCGGCATCTTCATTGTAGCAGGTTTCTCTATTTTATGAATAAAGAAGAATTAAGATGTTTTGGCTTGTCTATCTTATTGCATATGGTTGAGGTATGTTCCATGGTGATCTCTTTCTGTTATTTGCTGCATACACATATATAAACACATCTAAAAGGTAGATCAACAAAGTGTTTGACGAAATACCTCACTCAGAAAAAGTTTAAAAAGACACCAAAACAATGATGATCCTTGCATAATGGCTTGGGATCATTATAGGGGCTCACTTCCTAGGTGGGACAAGCATGTGGGGAAAGTAGAGTCTGTGGAACTTGGCACCTGTATTGAGATATTGTTGTTGTTGAGAGACCTTCTAGGATAGATTATCCTTGACCAAGTGGAGTTCAAACCCAACTCAGGGGTGACCTATTCTCAGTTTGTGGGGAAAATTGTCTAAGGTTGGGAGGAAATTCAGAGGTTTGCATGCAGTTGGTGGTTCAATTGTTCAAGATAAGTGTTCATTATGTGTTTGGTTAATATTGTTGATTCAGAATATATGAAATCTTCTATTGAATACTAGTGTGAAAATTACTATGAATTATGGTCATAAATAATTGTTATTCTTAACATTTTTTAAGTAATTTTCCCTATAAAAATTGTATATGTGATGTAAATCGGTAATTTAGTCACGGGTTCCATAATTTTCATTACCCTACGCATATTGGTGATGAGGTTGGTTCAATAATAGAGTGTTGTAGTTGTAATACCCTAAAAATGTATATTAACGGATTTGTTTATATCTTTGACTGTCTATGTAGAATTAATAATTGTACATATGATAAGTGGGGTAATTACCCATCTTGTTTCAAGCAAAGTTGAGTTATGGGCAGTCATAAGAGAGTAAAAATTTGGCATTTCAGGTTGGAAAGGCCTTGAATAGCTATAGACAATGCATTGGGCACAAATTTTCTCATCCTCATATCATGTTGATAGAATATTAACAGTTGGGGTGGATTTTACAACCTCCAGATGGTGCTAAAATTCTTAGGTAAGCCTTAGAGAAAAACCCAAGTCATTAAAGACTAGATACAGACTAATGTAAGGACGTCGGAGTAGAATTGGAGTGGGACTCCGATGAAAAGACTCCGAGAAAACCTTCTCCACCGTAGGATGTATTGGGATGACATCACCCACCCAATATGCATAAGACAATTGTCCTAACCCAGAAGGTCGTACCAGGAATCAATGATGGCATGTATCTCAAGTCCGTCCACGTGGAGGGTTCATGTGGAGGGTGACCACGGTGCCACGTGGCATGGTGTTACATTTCTTGGGGAAACAAAGGGTGACGTGGTTTGAGTGCCACGTGTCAAGCCAAGAGACAACGTTGGTTAGGTCCACGTGTGTAACGTGTAGATAGTGGACTTAGGAGCACGACGAGTTCACGAAGATGGAAGGTGAGATGAAGGAGTCTGCCAACCCATGAACCTGGCATGATTCCAAAATAATCTAAATGTTGAGACTTTTTGGACAGACTTATGAAGGGAAGAATTATGCATTCGTGATTCCACGAGTTCGTGAGTCCTCGAGTCATGTAGATGGAAAAATGACGAAGTGTTGAGATTTTTTGAATGGACTTAAGTCCATGAGTTCGCAAGCCCACGTAGATGGAAAAATGGTTAGATGTTGAGACCTTTACGGTGAACTTATGAAGGGGAGGTACAGAATTATGTGTTTGTGAGTCTGCAAGTTCGGGAATATAGAAAGGTTGTTAGAAGAAGCAAAAAAAAAATTGACACCTCATCCCTTAGAAGGTACTTAGGGGGTCAGATATGTTACAATTATCAAGACATATTTTTTCCTATAAATGTTGCTTTTATGCCAATTCGCAGTGCAAACTATAGTATTCATTCCTATGGGAGCATAAATGAAATATGAGAAGTCGGTTTCTTGGAAGTATGGACGTATGGGGGGTTAACTCCTTGGGAGGCATTTTACAAAGCTTCTCGAATATTGATTGACTTAATTATTCCCTTCCTACATGGAGAGGAATAGAACATCGATGGAATGAACAATATAAAAGGGTCTAATATGCTTCCCTTCCTCCTTTCACACATATTGGCTAATATAGGGGAAATGAAAGAAAAAAATTCATTTCAACGTATTCTCATTGACCAATTGGAGTTATCCCCTAGAGCCTATAACTACCTTAGAAGAACTAATATACATACATTATTAGACCTCTTAAATTATAGTCAAGAAGATCTAATGAGAATTGAACACTTCAGGAAGGAATTTGTCGAACAATAATTGGAAGTTCTACAAAAACGTTTTTGCAATTGATCCACCCAGGAATTAGTTTTGGGTTCATTGAATGGTTGGTTCCATTTCATCTCTTCATTCATTTCCTTTCCCCAAGTTCTTATAGAGAGTCATGAGAATCATTTCATTTCGACTCTTTGACATATCTCTATTTCATGAAATATTCAAAAGAAATCTTTGACAAGATGGGTGTATCTAGGGAGATATAGTCTGTCTTGAAGCAACTACTCCCTAGATATATGAATAAAAAATTAATGATTTTGATATTTAACAGTTGGATTGAATTGGAAAATACCTAAAGTTAAAGATTCATCAATAAGAAACATTGCCCCAATACTTAACCAAAGGGATATTGCAGTACCAACCAAGGATACAGTTGTAGCTACTGGATGACGAAATGGATTCTAAAATTGATTCACATTATCTAGAAAAGGCATTGTCAATGATCCCATGGGTACTAAGGCCATTAAAAGGACGCCTAATAATTTGTTAGGTATTGTACGAAGTATTTGGAATATAGGGAAAAGATACCATTTGGGCAATATCTCCAAAGTAGTTACAAATGGATTTGTTGGTTCACCAATCATTGATGGTTCTAGAATCATTAAACCTATTGTACATGCAATAGTACCTAAAACTACTACTGGACAAATATATGAAAGATCAATGGGCCAAGTAGGCTCTCCATAATAATTATGTCCCATATATTTAGCTAATTTATCCCTTAACACAAGGTCATTAAAGTCAGATTTCTTTATTATTGGGATAAGTAGATCTCTATGGATCTATCGCCAAAAAGAACTGAACATGTCAATTTTGGTNCCTCACTCAGAAAAAGTTTTAAAAAGACACCAAAACAGTGATGATCCTTGCATAATGGCTTGGGATCATTACAGGGGCTCACTTCCTGGGTGGGACAAGCATGTGGGGAAAGTAGAGTCTGTGGAACTTGGCATCTGTATTGAGATATTGTTGTTGTTGAGAGACCTTCTAGGATAGATTATCCTTGACCAAGTGGAGTTCAAACCCAGCTCAGGGGTGACCTATTCTCAGTTTGTGGGGAAAATTGTCTAAGGTTGGGAGGAAATTAAGAGGTCTGCATGTAGTTGGTGGTTCAATTGTTCCAGATAAGTGTTCATTATGTGTTTGGTTAATTGTTGTTGATTCAGAATATATGAAATCTTCTATTGAATACTAGTGTGCAAATTACTATGAATTATGGTCATAAATAATTGTTATTCTTAACATTTTTAAAGTAATTTTCCCTATAAAAATTGTATATGTGATGTAAATCGGTAATTTAGTCACGGGTTCCATAATTTTCATTACCCTGGGCATATTAGCGATGAGGTTGGTTCAATAATAGAGTGTTGTAGTTGTAATACCCTAAAAATGTATATTAACGGATTTGTTTATATCTTTGACTGTCTATGTAGAATTAATAATTGTACATATGATAAGTGGGGTAATTACCCATCTTGTTTCAAGCAAAGTTGAGTTATGGGCAGTCATAAGAGAGTAAAAATTTGGCATTTCAGGTTGGAAAGGCCTTGAATAGCTATAGACAATGCATTGGGCACAAATTTTCTCATCCTCATATCATGTTGATAGAATATTAACAGTTGGGGTGGATTTTACAACCTCCAGATGGTGCTAAAATTCTTAGGTAAGCCTTAGAGAAAAACCCAAGTCATTAAAGACTAGATACAGACTAATGTAAGGACGTCGGAGTAGAATTGGAGTGGGACTCCGATGAAAAGACTCCGAGAAAACCTTCTCCACCGTAGGATGTATTGGGATGACATCACCCACCCAATATGCATAAGACAATTGTCCTAACCCAGAAGGTCGTACCAGGAATCAATGATGGCATGTATCTCAAGTCCGTCCACGTGGAGGGTTCATGTGGAGGGTGACCACGGTGCCACGTGGCATGGTGTTACATTTCTTGGGGAAACAAAGGGTGACGTGGTTTGAGTGCCACGTGTCAAGCCAAGAGACAACGTTGGTTAGGTCCACGTGTGTAACGTGTAGATAGTGGACTTAGGAGCACGACGAGTTCACGAAGATGGAAGGTGAGATGAAGGAGTCTGCCAACCCATGAACCTGGCATGATTCCAAAATAATCTAAATGTTGAGACTTTTTGGACAGACTTATGAAGGGAAGAATTATGCATTCGTGATTCCACGAGTTCGTGAGTCCTCGAGTCATGTAGATGGAAAAATGACGAAGTGTTGAGATTTTTTGAATGGACTTAAGTCCATGAGTTCGCAAGCCCACGTAGATGGAAAAATGGTTAGATGTTGAGACCTTTACGGTGAACTTATGAAGGGGAGGTACAGAATTATGTGTTTGTGAGTCTGCAAGTTCGGGAATATAGAAAGGTTGTTAGAAGAAGCAAAAAAAAAATTGACACCTCATCCCTTAGAAGGTACTTAGGGGGTCAGATATGTTACAATTATCAAGACATATTTTTTCCTATAAATGTTGCTTTTATGCCAATTCGCAGTGCAAACTATAGTATTCATTCCTATGGGAGCATAAATGAAATATGAGAAGTCGGTTTCTTGGAAGTATGGACGTATGGGGGGTTAACTCCTTGGGAGGCATTTTACAAAGCTTCTCGAATATTGATTGACTTAATTATTCCCTTCCTACATGGAGAGGAATAGAACATCGATGGAATGAACAATATAAAAGGGTCTAATATGCTTCCCTTCCTCCTTTCACACATATTGGCTAATATAGGGGAAATGAAAGAAAAAAATTCATTTCAACGTATTCTCATTGACCAATTGGAGTTATCCCCTAGAGCCTATAACTACCTTAGAAGAACTAATATACATACATTATTAGACCTCTTAAATTATAGTCAAGAAGATCTAATGAGAATTGAACACTTCAGGAAGGAATTTGTCGAACAATAATTGGAAGTTCTACAAAAACGTTTTTGCAATTGATCCACCCAGGAATTAGTTTTGGGTTCATTGAATGGTTGGTTCCATTTCATCTCTTCATTCATTTCCTTTCCCCAAGTTCTTATAGAGAGTCATGAGAATCATTTCATTTCGACTCTTTGACATATCTCTATTTCATGAAATATTCAAAAGAAATCTTTGACAAGATGGGTGTATCTAGGGAGATATAGTCTGTCTTGAAGCAACTACTCCCTAGATATATGAATAAAAAATTAATGATTTTGATATTTAACAGTTGGATTGAATTGGAAAATACCTAAAGTTAAAGATTCATCAATAAGAAACATTGCCCCAATACTTAACCAAAGGGATATTGCAGTACCAACCAAGGATACAGTTGTAGCTACTGGATGACGAAATGGATTCTAAAATTGATTCACATTATCTAGAAAAGGCATTGTCAATGATCCCATGGGTACTAAGGCCATTAAAAGGACGCCTAATAATTTGTTAGGTATTGTACGAAGTATTTGGAATATAGGGAAAAGATACCATTTGGGCAATATCTCCAAAGTAGTTACAAATGGATTTGTTGGTTCACCAATCATTGATGGTTCTAGAATCATTAAACCTATTGTACATGCAATAGTACCTAAAACTACTACTGGACAAATATATGAAAGATCAATGGGCCAAGTAGGCTCTCCATAATAATTATGTCCCATATATTTAGCTAATTTATCCCTTAACACAAGGTCATTAAAGTCAGATTTCTTTATTATTGGGATAAGTAGATCTCTATGGATCTATCGCCAAAAAGAACTGAACATGTCAATTTTGGTCATCTGAATCGAACAACAATTGGAGTGATCCAGGTGGATATTGGTGGCCACTTACCTATTCTAACCGGTTCCTCTTGTCAGTTTTTAGTTCAACATATTCTTCTATACTTCTTTGTAATTGTGGGTTCTACGCTTTTGGGGTTGTCTGAAGCCCTACACATCTTCCAAGTGGATACTAGTGGCCTCTCACCTAATCCAACTCTCTTATTTTGTATGTTTTCATATCAACACATCTTGATGTACTTCCAGGGCCTTTTAGGATCCCTAAACAATGTTTTTTTGGCTCGCCACATTCAAACTGTAGATAGAGTCAAAGTTTGATGATGTAATGTGTACTTCTCTAAAAGACCTTTCCAACGGGCTATCACACACCTAAAACGGAGGTCGTATGCAAAAGTTACAACCCCGAGAAGTTGATGTACCAACTTACCCATAAGGGCCCACATGACCTTTGGCATTTCACCTCCTAGGGTTATGTTTTTGGATGTCTAGGGTTTTGGCATTCACAAGTAATGTCAAAAAGGCCTCTAGAGCCTCACTGTAATCAGTCTGCTCAGACGGATGCACGTAGCAGCCACATCTCTTCTCAAAGATAGCTACCACCATTCGAGCAAGTGTTTCAGTTCTACAGTTTCGACCTATTTCATTTATTCAATAGAAGATATTGTTCACTGGATATCTATGTTGTTATTCATATCTTTGTGTTTATTGTATTCAGTCTGTTAATCAGTTCGTTCCGCTCCTAAATCTGGATCAGTGGTGTCAGAGCGGTCTGCTCTTCATTTACTTTTCTTCGTGCATGTCCCTAACAAGATCTTGGTACAAGAAGTTGGGACTCAAACCAATCGAGTCGTTGAAGGATTGGTCGTGCCAAGCCCGACAACGACCCATGGGAGATGAAAAGAAAGATGATGGAACATGAGATCCTTTTAAAATGTTGCTCGAGGAAGCCCTTGCATGACAAAGGAACGAAATGATGGACAACTTTGCGCAGATCCTTCGACGACTGCCCACAAGAGAAGCATCTTCATCAAGCGGCCATGCAACCCCCTTCAAGGTATAGGTNAAGGATACAGTTGTAGCTACTGGATGACGAAATGGATTCTAAAATTGATTCACATTATCTAGAAAAGGCATTGTCAATGATCCCATGGGTACTGAGGCCATTAAAAGGACACCTAATAATTTGTTAGGTATTGTACGAAGTATTTGGAATATAGGGAAAGGATACCATTTGGGCAATATCTCCAAAGTAGTTACAAATGGATTTGTTGGTTCACCAATCATTGATGGTTCTAGAATCATTAAACCTATTGTACAGGCAATAGTACCTAAAACTACTACTGGACAAATATATGAAAGATCAATGGGCCACGTAGGCTCTCCATAATAATTATGTCCCATACATTTAGCTAATTTATCCCTTAACACAAGGTCATTAAAGTCAGATTTCTTTATTATTGGGATAAGTAGATCTCTATGGATCTATCGCCAAAAAGAACTGAACATGTCAATTTTGGTCATCTGACTCGAACAACAATTGGAGTGATCCAGGTGGATATTGGTGGCCACTCACCTATTCTAACTGGTTCCTCTTGTCAGTTTTTAGTTCAACATATTCTTCTATACTTCTTTGTAATTATGGGTTCTACACTTCTGGGGTTGTCTGAAGCCCTACACATCTTCCAAGTGGATACTAGTGGCCTCTCACCTAATCCAACTCTCTTATTTTGTATGTTTTCATATCAACACGTCTTGATGTACTTCCAGGGCCTTTTAGGATCCCTAAACAATGTTTTTTGGCTCACCACATTCAAACTGTAGATAAAGTTAAAGTTTGATGATGTAATGTGTACTTCTCTAAAAGACCTTTCCAACGGGCTATTACACACCTAAAACGGAGGTCGTATGCAAAAGTTACAACCTCGGGAAGTTGATGTACCAACTTACCCATAAGGGCCCACACGACCTTTGGCATTTCACCTCCTAGGGTTAGGTTTTTGGATGTCTAGGGTTTTGGCATTCACAAGTAATGTCAAAAAGGCCTCTAGAGCCTCATTGTAATCAGTCTGCTCAGACGGATGCACGTAGCAGCCACATCTCTTCTCAAAGATAACTACCACCATTCGAGCAAGTGTTTCAGTTCTACAGTTTCGACCTATTTCATTTATTCAATAGAAGATATTGTTCATTGGATATCTATGTTGTTATTCATATCTTTGTGTTTATTGTATTCAGTCTGTTAATCAGTTCGTTCCACTCCTAAATCTGGATCAGTGGTGTCAGAGCGGTCTGCTCTTCATTTACTTTTCTTCGTGCATGTCCCTGACAAGATCTTTGTACAAGAAGTTGGGACTCAAACCAATCGAGTCGTTGAAAGATTGGTCGTGCCAAGCCCGACAACAACCCATGGGAGATGAAAAGAAATATGATGGAACATGAGATCCTTTTAAAATGTTGCTCGAGGAATCCCTTGCATGACAAAGGAACGAAATGATGGACAACTTTGCGCAGATCCTTCGACGACTGCCCACAAGAGAAGCATCTTCATCAAGCGGCCATGCAACCCCCTTCAAGGTATAGGTAAATTTTGATATTCCATTATTTGAAGGACTGATAGATGCAAATGTTGTAGATAAATGATTGAATCAACTCGAAGGGTATTTTTCGGTCCATAATTTTTTCGATAGGGAAAAGATTACTTTTTCACTCCTCAAGGCCATCCCCCATGTTAAGGACTGGTGGGACACTTACTCTGAGCAAAGGGTCATAGAGGAATCTGCAATATTTGTGGTTTCCCCTACATGGGATTCCTTCCGAGATGCCATTAAAGAATAGTACTACCCTGTTGGAAGCCACGAGGACCAGTACACCAGATGGACCACCTTGCGTCAAGAAAGGGACCAGATAGTACCGGATTTCACCAATATTTTCCATACCTTGCGCACCAAGTTGGGTATCAAAGACTTTGAGTGACATCTGGTGCTCAACTACTGCGATTGTTTGCATAGATACATTCAAACAAAAATGGATTTTCTGGACATCGCCTCATTGGGTACGACTTATAGATATGTTGTCAAGATCGAGTAGAAACTTAAGCAAAAGAGGCGAGAGTTTGGATCTACAAACTCCTCACAGCCAAAGTAGAGAAAAGGTGACCCCAACCCACACAGCAAGCGACGAAGCAAAGATGGCCACTCTCAGGACAACCAGTCTAGGCCGCAACACAAGAAGGGCAATGAGAAGATGAAGAAGGACACGGGAAAATGGTGTGAATACCATAAAATCCCTTGGCACAACACTGAAGAATGTCGCTCCAAGCAGTCACTCATGGCCGAACTAAAGGCTTTCGAGTCAGAGGTCGATTCTGATTCCGAATCAAATCTAGAAGGAAGGAAGTGGATTATTGATGTTGAACCTAGTGCCACTATCGCTACTACCAAAGTCCAGCCAAGTGAATCAAAAGAACCAGAGGAAGGGAAACACCTCTTTCACTCACAGATGTGGGTAAAGGGGGCTCCACTTCATTTCATTGTCGATAGCACCAGTCAAAAGAACCTGATCTCAATAGAGGTTGTCAAGCGGTTGGACTTCCCGACGACACCGCACCCGCAGCCCTACACCATCGGATGGCTTCGCCAAGGAATAGATCTTTGTGTCAGACAATAGTGTCATCTGCCCTATGACATCAAGCCCTTCAAAGATGAGGTATTGTGTGATATTTCTCCCCTTGAAGTTTGTGATGTTCTTTTAGGACAACCATATTTGTAGAAGCGTCATGTTGTGTGTTAGCTCCTGAAATGTTCCAGTTCAGGTGCTTTTAAATTTTTGAACTTTTGAACTTTTATTTCAAAATAAATGAAAGCATTGACTTTCATTTCTAAACTAGCGGAAGTCGTCGATTTGGCAAAGACCGCTAAATTCATCGTTCAAAGGAAATCTACAATGGAGATCGCACGATGAAAAAGGTAATAGAGATCAACAGTTGTGGATTTAAGTCACTGACAGAGGTGCGCGTGCATTAAGAACTCTGGTGGAGGTCGATGAGATTACCATTGTTTTGTGTGATGTCTACATGGCGTCTTGTCATAGGACATCGACCTCAAAAATAGTTTTGAAAAACCACTTTTCACTCTACCAATGAACTAAAGGAGTGTTGCCATATTCACAGTTGTTCAATGAAGGTTCCAACATGATAAGTCTTGTGCCAGGTGAAGGGTTCCTTCCCACCCAATTTTTTTCCAGGTCTAAATTTGAAACTTGACATATCTCCAAGAGTTTTGATGAGAATCAAGTGCATGAGTTTTGAAAGTTGGAGGCCCCATATGGTGTCATGTTATTTTATTCATACCCAGGTCACTCAAAGGAAGCATAAAGCGTGGTCAAAGAATCTGGTAAAACCTTCTTTTTACCACAAACAATGGACAACAGGGTCCCTTGAAGAAGGTTCTAAATAGTCAAGTGTCCATCAGATTATGCTCAGGTCAACAATTTAAAATTTCATCTATTAGTTACAAAACTCTAGCAATTCACGTCTTTGTTTTAGCAGTTAACTTTCGTGGCCAATTGTGATCAAATGGAGACATCTATCGAAATTCTGGAACGTGGGTTTTTTTTAGAACGGACCGAATTAGGTCCATGGTAGGTGGTTTCCTCAAAAAGTGACGTATATGAGAGATATGCTCGGGGGAATTAACACCTATTTTCCATAAAATAAAGTGCCCAGCTCAACAAATCGAGATTTTCATTTCTCCTTTAGTGCATAATGGGACAACATATCAATAGTTCAAAGATTCTAGATCTCATCTATGAATGAGATCGAATTAATAAACTCAAAAACTGTCATTTATCTATTATTAGCTGATTTGATTTTGATTTATGTTATGAGCATAATGAGTCAGCATGCTATGTAAACTCTGTTCCCGAGACAACGAATATTATAGATGTATGGATTTTTGAGTTAATGAGAGGAATGTTATCTATATAAGACTGGAATGTAAAAGCTAAAGGGGGTGGGGGGTTCTGAGGCCAGTGGGGTAGAGAGGACGTTGTATTCTTTAATGGACCTCATGTATTCAGTTTTTTATGCTTCAGATATCTAGACGTACTGTGCACAAGTCTATCTTCCTATACATCTTTGTTTTCTTTCTTCTAATTGAATGTAATTATGAGACTGTTAGCAAAGCTTTGTCTCCTTGAAATAACTAAGATTTTCAGTAGCTTTCTGCTGGGTAATCACACGTTTCATGTCAATTGCACTTAAATTGTTTTGTGTTGAGTTTTTAGCTACCATCCTAGAGCTCGATAATTTGCAGTACATGAGTAAATTACTTATGTATTTCTATTTTATACTTATTCATATTTTATCCAAATTTGATTTGAGCTTAGTGTGAATGCCTTCAGATCATGAAAAAATGTTGTGTATTTGTCTTGATCAAAATCAATATCTCTTTATTCCACCTGCCTGGATTACTCATACAACCTATTACAAAAACCAAACAATCTTTATTCATATAAACCATTGCAATAACTCGATGATGCCCTAGCTTTCTCTTTAGCAATCAAGTGCAACTTTAGGGACTAACATATTTTGGCGCCGTTGTCGGGGAGCGAAGTATGAAACAAGCTTCCCCGGGAGAATGACATAGACCTGGCTCTTGATGGTAGACAAGAGAGGGACATAGAAAATGACTATAATCATCTACGTGGCAACTCCACCTTCAAAGATTCCACTAGACAAAGGATCCTGTTGACCGAAAGATGACCATACGGAAGGGAAAAACCAAGTATTAGTTCATGAGCCTTCTCCATGAACTCTTGTTTTTATTTATCGACTCATTTCTCTCTTTCCCTTTACATATAAAGAGGATTATCCCTTGCTTTGTTTACTCTGATGATCATAAGCCTTCTTTTGTATATCCATCCTTGGAAGAAAAAAATTGCATTCTACTTGTATTGTAGATCATTTTGTATCCTCACCTCAGCCTATTGAGAAGAACGAGGTTTATATCTCAATCCTTTCTGAACATGTTCAACACTGTAACTTTGAGGTTGATCAAATTGATTCAAAACCTTATCAAATCTTATCACCTTCTACTATTACTATTGAGCCTTGCCATCAATTTGTTAAACCTCATATTCAACCCATTGTTGTTAAAACTAGAATCAGAGACAAGATGTTTAAACCTTTAAGGTTGCCATCTCACCTTCATCCTTATCCTCTCAATTTCTTTGAGTATCTTCCCTGTTTTTCTGGAGAGGGTCATATCACTGCCGAGAGGCATTTGGGAGCCTTTGAGAACTTTGTTGATCAGTTAGAGATAGTACATGAATATGTTACAATGAGGTTGTTCTCCAAATCCTTGTTTGGAGATGTTGTGTGGTTTAAGGGTTTGGGAGCTGATTTTATTGGTTCTTGGATCGAGCTATGCAATGCCTTTTTGAGGTATTGGGGCGAGAACAAGTCCCTTGATCAATACTTAGCTCATTTTAATGCTTTGATGAGAGGGGAGGAANCCCTTGCATGACAAAGGAACGAAATGATGGACAACTTTGCGCAGATCCTTCGACGACTGCCCACAAGAGAAGCATCTTCATCAAGCGGCCATGCAACCCCCTTCAAGGTATAGGTAAATTTTGATATTCCATTATTTGAAGGACTGATAGATGCAAATGTTGTAGATAAATGATTGAATCAACTCGAAGGGTATTTTTCGGTCCATAATTTTTTCGATAGGGAAAAGATTACTTTTTCACTCCTCAAGGCCATCCCCCATGTTAAGGACTGGTGGGACACTTACTCTGAGCAAAGGGTCATAGAGGAATCTGCAATATTTGTGGTTTCCCCTACATGGGATTCCTTCCGAGATGCCATTAAAGAATAGTACTACCCTGTTGGAAGCCACGAGGACCAGTACACCAGATGGACCACCTTGCGTCAAGAAAGGGACCAGATAGTACCGGATTTCACCAATATTTTCCATACCTTGCGCACCAAGTTGGGTATCAAAGACTTTGAGTGACATCTGGTGCTCAACTACTGCGATTGTTTGCATAGATACATTCAAACAAAAATGGATTTTCTGGACATCGCCTCATTGGGTACGACTTATAGATATGTTGTCAAGATCGAGTAGAAACTTAAGCAAAAGAGGCGAGAGTTTGGATCTACAAACTCCTCACAGCCAAAGTAGAGAAAAGGTGACCCCAACCCACACAGCAAGCGACGAAGCAAAGATGGCCACTCTCAGGACAACCAGTCTAGGCCGCAACACAAGAAGGGCAATGAGAAGATGAAGAAGGACACGGGAAAATGGTGTGAATACCATAAAATCCCTTGGCACAACACTGAAGAATGTCGCTCCAAGCAGTCACTCATGGCCGAGCTAAAGTCTTTCGAGTCAGAGGTCGATTCTGATTCCGAATCAAATCTAGAAGGAAGGAAGTGGATTATTGATGTTGAACCTAGTGCCACTATCGCTACCACCAAAGTCCAGCCAAGTGAATCAAAAGAACCAGAGGAAGGGAAACGCCTCTTTCACTCACAGATGTGGGTAAAGGGGGCTCCACTTCATTTCATTGTCGATAGTGCCAGTCAAAAGAACCTGATATCAACAGAGGTTGTCAAGCGGCTAGACTTCCCGACGACACCGCACCCACAACCCTACACCATCGGATGGCTTCGCCAAGGAAGAGATCTTTGTGTCAAACAACAGTGTCATCTGCCCTACGACATCAAGCCCTTCAAAGATGAGGTACTGTGTGATATTTCTCCCCTTGAAGTTTGTGATGTTCTTTTAGGACAACCATATTTGTAGAAGCATCATGTTGTGTGTTAGCTTCTGAAATGTTCCAGTTCAGGTGCTTTTAAATTTTTGAACTTTTGAACTTTTATTTCAAAATAAATGAAAGCATTGACTTTCATTTCTAAACTAGTGGAAGCCGTCGATTTGGCAAAGACCGCTAAATTCATCGTTCAAAGGAAATCTACAGTGGAGATCGCACGATGAAAAGGTAATAGAGATCAACAGTCGTGGATTTAAGTCGCTGACAGAGGTGCGCGTGCATTAAGAACTCTGGTGGAGGCCGATGAGATTACCATCGTTTTGTGTGATGTCTACATGGCGTCTTGNATTAGTTCATGAGCCTTCTCCATGAACTCTTGTTTTTATTTATCGACTCATTTCTCTCTTTCCCTTTACATATAAAGAGGATTATCCCTTGCTTTGTTTACTCTGATGATCATAAGCCTTCTTTTGTATATCCATCCTTGGAAGAAAAAAATTGCATTCTACTTGTATTGTAGATCATTTTGTATCCTCACCTCAGCCTATTGAGAAGAACGAGGTTTATATCTCAATCCTTTCTGAACATGTTCAACACTGTAACTTTGAGGTTGATCAAATTGATTCAAAACCTTATCAAATCTTATCACCTTCTACTATTACTATTGAGCCTTGCCATCAATTTGTTAAACCTCATATTCAACCCATTGTTGTTAAAACTAGAATCAGAGACAAGATGTTTAAACCTTTAAGGTTGCCATCTCACCTTCATCCTTATCCTCTCAATTTCTTTGAGTATCTTCCCTGTTTTTCTGGAGAGGGTCATATCACTGCCGAGAGGCATTTGGGAGCCTTTGAGAACTTTGTTGATCAGTTAGAGATAGTACATGAATATGTTACAATGAGGTTGTTCTCCAAATCCTTGTTTGGAGATGTTGTGTGGTTTAAGGGTTTGGGAGCTGATTTTATTGGTTCTTGGATCGAGCTATGCAATGCCTTTTTGAGGTATTGGGGCGAGAACAAGTCCCTTGATCAATACTTAGCTCATTTTAATGCTTTGATGAGAGGGGAGGAACAAGCTCTGGCTTTCTTCAACAGGAGATCCGACCTTCCGAGGCTGCTACCATGGTGTACTATGTAATGGCTCAACATCCAGATCTTGTCCTTCTCCTGAGAGAAAGGAGATATTCATCTTTAAGACGATTGTTTGAGGATGCATATGAAGTTGAGGAGAACATTTGGGCTTGCAAGAGGATCCAAGATCAGACATACTTTGAAAATATGCGTGCACATGAACAACAAGAAGACTGTGAGTATATTTCAGATTTGGAACACAATTCTTCAGTATTTTTAGATTTTTTTGTGGATCGGGATGTACATCATTCTTATGATTAGTTTCTAAATCATTTTAAGCATGTAATAACATACGAGTGTATAGATAATTACACATTCTTAGCTGATTTTAATCAAGATGTTTTAAATCCCGCTATACAATTATCCTGTGATTATTATCCTAAAGAAGAAACTGTTACTCTTGATCATCAAGAATTGATCATAATAGAACAAGAAGGCCATCTATTTTCAGGCAAAGGGGAATGTATGCATGGGCAATTATTTTTTCTAAATCAACTTGTTTCTGATCATGGTTTTGAGGATCCAGTTGCAACTCTATTAGAGTCATATTTTCCAGATTCTCTAAAGGTTTCAGATTTCATTATTTCACTGGCATTTGTGGGTGAGTATGGTTTTCCGAAGGATTCTATATCGTTCTTGTTATATTTCTATTATTATCTATTGATTAATGGCATAGACAAGATTATTTCAGTCCTAAAGTTATTTGAATGGATGATGTGGAAATATGTTTTTACTTGACCAAGTCAGGGATTTGGTTAGAGTAGGGTAGCACATGTAATAAGCTCACTTCCTGAGCATTTGCTTTTTTCAGTTTGCACAATGTGATCAGATTTGCAACAAGTTTATCAATTACTTTGCTTGAATAAGTGGTAGATTTTGGCAAGTGTTTCATGGATCGATTGTACATGTGACTCCATAGCCCAATAAATAAGGTCACTATAACTGTTGAGTTCTTGGAGCCTCAAAGGGAGGTCTCCATCCCAGTTGGAGCCAAATGTTAGCTTATGAAATGTTCCAGTTCAGGTGCTTTTGAATTTTTGAACTTTTTAAGTTTTATTTCAAAATACATGAAAACGTTGGCTTTCATTTCTAAAGTAGTGGAAGCCACCGATTTGGCAAAGATCATTAAATTCATCGTTCAAATGAAATATATGGCGAAGATCGCATGATGAAAAGGTAATAGAGATCAACGGTCGTGGATTTAAATCGCTGACAGAGGTGCGCATGCATTAAGAACTTTGGCGAAGGTCGATGAGATTACCACGGTTTTGTGTGATGTCTACGTGGCGGCTTGTCATTGGACATCAACCTCAAAAATAGTTTAAAAAAACCACTTTTCACTTTGAGAATGAACTAAAGGAGTGTTGCCATATTCACAAGTGTTCAATGAAGGTTCCAACATGATAATTCTTGTGCCAGGTGAAGGGTTCCTTCCCACCCAGTTTTGTTCCAGGTCTAAATTTGAAACTCAATATATCTCCAAGAGTTTTGATGAGAATCAAGTGCATGAGTTTTGAAATTTGGAGGCCCAATATGGTGTCATGCTATTTTATTCATACCTAGGCCACTCAAAGGAAGCATAAAGCATAGTCAAAGAATCTGGTAAAACCTTCTTTTTACCGCAAACAATGGACAATAGGGTCCCTTGAAGAAGGTTCTAAACAGTCAAGTGTCCATCAGATTATGCTTAGGTCAACAATTTACAATTTCAGTTATTAGTTACAGAACTCTAGCAATTCGCGTCTTTGTTTTAGCAGTTAACTTTCGTGGCCAATTGTGATCAAATGGAGACAACTATCAAAATTCTGGAACGTGGTTTTATTTTTACAACGGACCCAATTAGGTCCATTGCAGGTGTTGAGTCCATTTTTGTGCTTTCACAAACCATACTTTTTGCCTCTTTATTTGCCATTTTCCTTCATTTTACTCCACATTTCTCATAAAATAGCCTATCCAAGGTAAATTTG
>JZKD02S1758560.1:35326-57236 GCA_000966675.3 Picea glauca | reverse complement strand
GAGTTGCGGAGATCGCTTCTGCGTCTTATTGAAGTTAGAAGGACATGAAAAATTTTGCAAGTAAAAGATAATATCACGATACCAATCGAAAACTTGCAAATCATCAGAAATAAAATTTACCTAATTAATTACCTCAGGTTCCAAGTCCTTCTCAGTCATCAGCGCAACCAATCCTTGACCTTTAATAGTTTTAGCAATTTTTACCTCCAGGTCATACTCTTGTATTTTGGTCACCCACAACCCTCTGTTTCCTGAACACTCCTTTTGAGCCAATATATCTTTGACTCCAGGAAAAGGGACGTATGCTACAATGTGTGAGTTCCAAAAATAAGGCCTGAAATGGGCCAACCCTTTGACCATAGCATAGGCCTGTTTCTCCATGGGCTTGTATTTGAGCTCAGATCCTTGCAAGGACCTGCTCATATATGCAATCAACTGCTCATGCCCGTCGGTGTTTTTCTGCAATAGAACTCAAGCAATAGTCTGATCAGATGTAAAAGAAAATATCTGGAAATCACGTGCATAATCAGGACTAGCTAAAGTAGGAGAGTGAGAAAGAGTCTGTTTAATGCTCTCGAATGCTTGTTTCCCTTCCTCTCCAAACCATGTCATGCCCCTTCCTTAGCATATCTATGATGGGCTTTATGATCTCTGCAAAGTTGGGGGTAAATCTGCGCACGAAATTTACTCGCCCAAGAAAAGACTGAATACCCTTTATAGTACTAGGCAAAGGAACTTCCTGTATACCACTGACCCTTTTAGGATCGATTCACACTCCCTCTTTTGAAACGATGTGGCCCAACAGTTTGGCCTCAAACATACCCATGAAGGACTTCTTGGGATTGAGTGAAATGCCCAACTTTCTGCACTTGTCAAAAGTAGCACGCAAATGTGAAATATGATTAGATATTTTTTTAGAATATACAGTTATATCATCTTGATAAACAACTATGAATTTAAATAAAAAATCTTTAAACGCATGATCCATAGCTTGTTGGAATGTTGCACCAGCGTTTATCAGGCCAAAAGGCATCTTGATGTAAGAGTAAGTGCCCCAAGGAGTGACAAAAGTGGTTTTTGGTGGTCCTTCCTGGCCACTGCAACTTGGTTGTAACTGGAAAATCCATCAAGTGTGGACATCATCTCTGAGCTTGTAATTGTCTACAGTAAGTGATCCATGCTAGGCAAAGGATAGTTGTCTTTTAAGCATGTCCTATCCAAGTTTTTGAAATCAATGCATACTCTAATTTCCCCGTTCTTCTTCCTTACTGCTACAATGTTTGACACCCATTCAGAATACTTGATCTACTCAATGATTTTTGCTTCATATAGCTTTTGCAGCTCCTTCTGAATGGTTGGGGCAACGTTGGGGTTTATGAATTTGAGTCTCTGTCTGAATGGTTTCGCATCTGCTCGGAAAAGGATCTCATGGTTAAGGACGTTCTGGTCAAAGGTTTTCAACTCGTTATACGACCAAGCGAATACATCCTTGTACTCATGGACCAAACTGATGATCTCTTTTCGTTCTTTTTCTGTGCATGCTTTACCTATCTTGATGTAGCGAGGAGACTCCTCAGAACCCATGTTTATGTCATCAACCTGCGAGGAAACATCAGCTGCATCAATTTTCTTTATTTTATTCAAACACCTATCTGATCTATCAAACATATTCTCAAGAGGAACTAAACCAGCAGGTATATGATTAGATCTCAACTGAATCAATGGAATCTCCTTCCCATCCTGCACCTCATCAATCAAACAATCAGAAAAGTCTTTCTCACCATGCATAAAATTTAAAATTTTCTCTTCATCATCAAAGACTTGCATAGCAGTAATGTTATCAGGAACATGCGGGAGAAAAGATAACTCAACTAGATGTCGGATGTAGGGATTAGCGAGAGTGGGGTCAAACAAAGTGGCTAACCTAGCAAGACCATCAACCTGCCTATTTATCTCTCTACCAGTATGAGAAATATTAAATGTATCAAATAATTCAATCTCATCCCATACCGCATTCATGTACCTTCTCATGCGCGGATGTCTCGCTTCGCATTCCTTGCGTACCTGTTTCACAATCAGCTTGGAATCTCCCTCAACTCTAAGGGATTTCACCCCCATTTTCCTCGCTTTCTTCAAACCTAGCAAAAGAGCCTAATACTCAGCGATGTTGTTAGTGCACAAAAACTCTAAGCGATAAGAAAATGGATAAATCATACCGTCAGGTGCGGTGAAAAATATACTTGTGCCAACTGCAATGTAAGAACTAGAACCATCAAACTGCATGAGCCATACCTGATTGGGCTCGTACTCTGGGACAACAGGAATAGGGGGATCTACATCATCCCTAAGCATGTAGTTACCTAGATCCCCCTCTTTAGCCTCAGGTTCCTTGATATCAGTATACATAAGGTCATTATCTCCTATTTTTGGGTCCTCCACATTGTGGAGCATCTTCTATTCTCTGAAGACACATATTTTTATGTTGTCCTTCATCGGGATGTCAACATAAGTCAAATCCATTTGCAGGGTTCCCCCACATCTGCACACCATTTACGAGACAAAAGCATTCCCCATTGAGTAGGGCAATCAATGATCACCACATCCATAACCRTGCGCCTYTGTGGACATGCAAGCAAGCAAAATTGTAAGTCTTTGATAATACCAAGGCATTCAACTTCTCTAGCATCCATAGCTTTAACATTTCTATAAGGCCTAGTAATTTGCAAGCCTAACTGATTCATTACTTCTAATGTCATAATGTTAGTTGAAGCACCTGAATCAAGCATGCAATTCCTTAAAATTAAACCATTAATCTGTAATGACATGAAAAAAGGCATGTGGTTTTTCTCTCGCCTGCTTGTCCCTAGGAAGATTTCAGGAATTTCATCATTTAGGTTCGCTTCATCTATGGGACAACCCATAAATTTCGAAATGGATTGCTGATAAGAAGGGTTTTTTGCTAATTCTTTGAGGGGAATAAGGATCTTTACCTTGGCTAATTTGGCCTCAATAGAAAAACATGCAAAATCAACATTAGGGGCAACAACATTACCTTGAACTGTTTGCTTATTTGGAGCAGATTTACCTTGGACAACTTGCTGATTTGTGTGTACCACTGCTGGAAACATTCCTTGTTGGCTGTCCACTTCTGTTTTGGTCAAAGAAAAAGGGGACATTTCGCTTGGGACCCTGTGGAGTTGGTAAAAGAGATTTGTGGCTTGATTTGCTTGCTGGTTTGATGAGGAAGGCTCCCTGGAAGTGTGGGGATATTTGGCTTTGTTCCTTCTGACGTACTGTCTTTGGAGCTCTTCTAATCTAGCCATGAGCACCTCCTTAGCTTTTTGGATTTCCTCTCTCCTAGCAGGCCATGCAGCAGGTGAATCTAAAGTGGACCTGGCCTCTTGGTGAAGGGAGGAATCAATTTGAAAGACCCCTCTGTTGTGAGACTGGATTTCTGATGAGGATGCATAGGAGTGCTCTCGAGGGTCTTCCAACTCATGGAGTTCTCCCGTCATGTTGATCATGTGGTCCTCATGACTATCTGATCCTAGGAAGACATGCGCATATTGGGCAAAAAGCTGGCAAGTATCCTCAGGATGAGGCATGTCACATGCCCTATAGTTAGGGCTTGAGAAAAGTGAGTTTTGCCCTACAAAGTTCGCTCCTGGAGCTGGATTGAGGTTTTTAGGGTTTTCAAAATTCCTATGGGCCTGAAAATTTCTCCTCTGCTGATTGAAAGTCCTTTGGGATGAAGCAAGTGGATGGGGGGGTTTATCTTGGACATTAAGCTTCTGGACAAGGTCTTGCAGCAGGCCGACAACTTGGGGATTGCTGGATAAGTCATCCTCCTCTTTCTTTTGTTCTTTCTTGAGTTATAAAGGAGGTTGGGGGAAAGGTGGAGAAGGGGTTTGAGATGCTTTTCGGCATTGTGGATCTAGCAGCTCTTGCAATGAAACCTTGCCTTGATTTGCAGTGACGAAATGCTTCTTCATCTTGAGGGCTTCTTTGAAAGTGCCTTCCAAATCATGCAGTTCCTTCTGTTTCAAGAAAGCACCAAATAATCCATCAAACTGTTCAATATAAAAGATTAAAGCACTAGCAGGACTAGGTATAACAGTGTGTGGAATCTTATAATATGCTTTCATAAAACGTGAAGTAAATTCTTCCATGGATTCGTTTTCATCTTTCTTAATCAAGGAAAAAGATTTAAGGAGAAAAACATTGTCCTATTTGTGAGACCATTTATCCATGAATCTGTCATGAAAAGTAGTCCAACCATCAATATTGTTTGCTGCAAGGGCTTTGTACCAATCTCTTGCATCCAAAGTCAATGACTGTGCAAAATGCCTCATGACCACATCTTCTTCAGTCACGCTTATGTTTTCTAGATACTCCAAGAAAGCTTTGATGTGGGATTCAACAGTGATGGCATTGTTCCTAGTGAACTTAGGCATGTATTTTCCATAATTCCCAGCAGGAAAAGCTTTCAAAGGGTTTGCTACATTGGCCAAATTCAAGGGCACATACAGGTTGTCCAAATACCATCAAGTTTATACTCATTGGAAGCAGAATTGGACAAGGAGCAATAATATGTTGTCAAATAACTGATGTGAGGGGTCAATAAGATCCTAATGGACAAGAAGTGTCCCATAATGCTGCAAATCTCTCATACTCAAACCTGGAAGTGAAACCTCATCCTGTAATAACTCAGAAATCATTGAAACAAGCTCTGAACTCAACTCATGTAAGAAACCATCCTCTAACTGACCAGAGAAAGAATCCATGTGCCTTGTTAACCTTTGAATGATGGTCCTGTGCTATCAAAAATAACCTCTAAATGCCAGCCTGAAAGGATAAACTAGCCCTTTGACCATCCAAATCTCAAAGGTGAGATTTTGGGGTCAACAGGAAGCATAAGAAAAAGTCTGGGGTGGATGAGCTACAAGGGGAAATGAACAAAATCAAGCCTCCTACATTTGATGGTGAGCACAAGAAGGATGAGGATGCAAAGACATGGCTGCTAGGCATGAGGAAGTATTTCCAATTGCATAACTACTCTTCCCAAGCAGAAGGAAGAATTGCCATTTATCAGCTCAAGGGAAAAGCATCAATGTGGTGGGATCAATTTGTGCAGGTACAACACATTGATGAGAAGAAGGTCACTTGGAGGGAATTCAAGAGGTATTTCCAAAGGAAATACTTGACTAAGCGATACTATGATAAGAAAATGAAGGAGTTATTTGAACTCAAGCTTGGGAGTATGACCATAGATGAGTATGAGAGAAGGTTTTTAGAGCTGTTGAAGTATGTTTCTTTCATCAAGGATGAACAAGTTAAGATTCAGAGGTACCTGAGTGGTCTGCCATCTTTTTATCAGTGATAAGATATAGTATGACGATCCCAAGACACTAGAGAAAACTATAAGAAGAGCTAAATGCCTTTATGATCATCCAAGAGAAACTTACCAACAAGCTTCGGAAGACAAAAAGAAAAGCAAGATGGAACAAAGGAAGAAGGGAACTAAGCCACCATTCCTCAGAAATAATATTCAAGGATAGATAGATTCTAAAGAACCCAAAATGATCGAAACATTGGGGCAAAGACCAAGGCAACTACCAATCCAATGTTGGGGTTGTAAGGGAGATCATATGTATCGCGATTGCCCTCACAGAGGTGAAAAAGTGAGGACTTTTCACAATGTACAACAAGCTGATACAGTGGGGGACATTGGCAGAAATGTACCTAGGATCTATGCAGCCTTGGATAACAAGCAAACTAAGTTCCAGTCACATATGGTTGAAGTGAAAGGTGAGATCAACAACCAAACAATTGCTATTTTAATTGATTTAGGAACTAGTCATAGTTATCTAGATCCTAAGATGGTGGAAAGATTTCAATTGCTAAAAAACAAGCTTGGAACACCTTGGTTGGTGTGGCTGGCTACAAGAGCTAAAAGAAAAATTATTGAGATGGTTAAGGCATGCCCAATGGACATGAATGGATTGAGCACCAAGGCATATTTGAACATCATACCTTTAGGTTCCTATGACTGCCTAATTGGTATTCCACATGTAATGTTGCTTAGTTGGAGGCTAGGTACGTTACAAAAATGGTATCAAAGCTGATAATGAGAGAGTTTTGTGTGGCGTGCCCCAACCACCCACGTTACAAAGTGGGTATTAGAGCCCAATTTTCAACGCTGACCCTGGATGGGCTGAGTTAGCAGAATGCTGAAGCGGAAACTCGTAGAGAATTAATTTCTGGAATATGTCTGCAACTTGTTTTATTAAATTACTGCAGTAAAATTGAGAGAAATTTCATTGGTAATGTGAAGAATTGAGCCTCTTTGGAAATTTTGAACATAAGAAAATCGAAAAAATTTGGGTATTTTTCCGTATGATGACGTCGGCATGATGTGGAGGCCACGTGTCAGCTGACGTGGTAGAAGAAAGACGTGTACTACGACGGTGGCAGGTACATGTTGGACGGGATGACAATTGGCAAGTGATGTGGAGCCATGTGGCAAGCTAAGTGTCGGTCCCATGAAACTGCGGTAAAATATTGGAATTTATTAAGTGTTAAGATATCGCGAGTTCGCGTAGATGGAAAAATGGTTATGTGTTGGAACTTCTCGGACGAACTTGTGAAAGGAAGTTACAAGATTATGAGTCCATGAAGATGGAAAAATGGTTAAATGTTGGAACTTCTCGGATGGAGTTATGAAAGGAAAGTTACAAGTTTATGAGTCCACGAGCCCGCAAAGGAAAAAAAAGCTAAGTGTTGGTAGCGGGTTCATGGAATGTATGAAGAAGAGAGATGACTTAGGTCCACGATGAATCCATTAAGACAGATCGACGACGAAGATCTAATCAAGAAATGATTGGACGGTTGCTGAGCGTTGTTGAGCGTTGCTACTATGTTGCACGTGCTAATGAATATTCCTTCACTATTTTTCCACCATAATTTTCAGCTCCGAGCAAACGAATAATTGTTGGAAAGGTCTTGAGGAGTAGAAGAGATCTGTCAACCCAAAATTTCGATTTGGGCATTATACATTCTTCAAAAGTGATAAAAGTGAATTATGTAGTAGCAAAAGAGTGGAAATTGCAACTTGTAATTGTTGTAACTATTTGCTCAAGACTCAGATTGGGGCATGAGGAAGGCTGTTGGAAAGTTGTTTCGAAAATAAATGCATTTAAGGAATCCTACTTGAGAGTAGTGCATTAATATTCTTCATAATTTAAAACAAAGAATGACCTGCAATCTAGTTGATAAATATTTTGCAATATGCTTAATTCTAACAACAATTATTGCATTCACATTCTTGCAGAATTAGAGATACAAAAAAACAGACTTTAGTTCCTACACGAGAACTAGAGACATGGAGGATGCTCAAGGGTTTTACAGCCATGAAGAAGAAATTGGAGGTTTGCATGCTGACATGTGTAATGCTGAGACAGAGTGTAATGGGAGGAGAGACAGGCAGGGGACTGTAACTATGAGAAGCCTGCAAAAAGAAGTGCAAAGCTATAGGGTCGATAATGAGAGGATCATGAAGGATCAAGAAGAGATACTTCAAAGCCTAAATATGCTACAAAAGCAAGTTAACAAGGACTCTGGCACCAAGCAAGCAACTAGTGCTAGACATGTATCAATATCAAGATCCCATAGCAAAAGAGATGATCATGGGAATGATAGGCAGTCAAGAAGCATGAGTAGACACCATCATTCTCCGAGGCATTCCACTATAAGAACTCATGCAAGTTCAGGTCCAAGGAGTAGCCCAAGTGTGTTTCCTGTTTGGAGGCAAAGGAGAAGACCCGAGGAAGACATCTTGTAGGGTGAACTCAGGAAGATTAAGCCACCAACTTTCAATGGTGAGCACAAGAAAGGAGAAGATGCTGAGGCCTGGCTGTTGGAAATGAAGAAATATTTCCCGCTGCATGATTACCCAACCCGGGTAGAAGCTAGAATTGCCACCTACCACTTGCAAGGGAAGGCAGACATGTGGTGGGATCAACTTAAGCAAGCCAAGAACCTTGATGAGAAAAGAATTTCACGGAGGTAGTTCAAGGGATATTTCCAAGAGAAATATTTGTTCAAGCATTACTATGAAAGAAAGATGAAATAGTTCTTTGAGCTCAAGTTGGGAACCATGACAATGGGGGAATATGAGAAGCGGTTCTTTACATTGTTGAAGTATGTTGACTTCATCAAGGATGAGAAAGTCAAAATCCAAAGGTTCCTAAGTGGGTTAACCTCTTTCTACAGTGATAAGATTCAATATGACAACCCCAAAACCATGGAGGAAACCATAAGGACAACACGACATTTGTATGAACATAGAAAAGGAAGACCAATTTTCCAAAAAGCGTGGAATGACAAGATGAAGGATAAAAAGGATCAAAGGCAAAAGGGTTTTAAGCCACCCTTTTTAAGGAATAATTTCCACGCTAATCAACACGGTCAAGTTGCACAAAATGAACACAAGACTACAGATTCATTTGGAAAAAGACCAAGGCAGCAACCAATGCAATGTTGGGGATGTGGGGGAAATCATCTACATAAGGATTGCCCTTACAAAGGAGAAAGAATGGGGACTGTCCACAACATTCAAGAGACTAAAACAATGGAAGACATGGGAGGAAGCATGCCGAGGATTTATGCAGCCTTGGATAACAAGTAGGCAGAGTATCAATCTCCCATGATTGAAGTGAAAGGTAAGATCAATAATGAGCCCATAACAATTTTAATTGATTCTGGAGCTAGCCATAGTTACATAAATGCTAACATTGTTGAAAGATTTCACTTGCAAAGAAGTAAGCATAAGAAATCTTGGTTAGTTCAGATAGTCACGGGGGCTAAGAGGAAAATCAATGAGTTGGTTAAAGATTGTCCGATAGACATGAATGGACTCAATACAAAGGTGGATGTAAACATCATACCATTGGGTTCATATGATTGTCTAATGGGCATGGATTGGTTGGAAAAACATCATCCTGTCCTAGACTGTTACAACAAGACAATCGTATGTATTGATGAGGAAGGGCAGCAAGGCAAGATTCAAGGCATCCCAAGAGCTGTAGTTGTTAGAGAGATTTCAGCTATGTAGTTGAGGAAGAGCTTCAGGAAATGATGTCAGATGTTAGCAGCCCATATGGAGGAGGCAACCAAAGACAAAGTGGCAAGCATTGAAGACCATCCAATTTTGAGGGATTTTGAAGATGTTTTTAGAGAAATTCTGGGACTACCACCAAAAAAAGACATTGATTTCTCTATTAATTTGGTTCCAGGAGCTGCCCCAGTGTCTAAGACACCTTACAAAATGGGTACACCGGAACTAAAAGAGTTGCAGATGCAACTCAAAGAACTTTTGAAGAAGGGGTACATACACCCAAGTGTGTCACCTTGGGGAGCCTCGGTTCTTTTTGTGAAGAAGAAGGATGAAACCTTAAAGCTGTGTATTGATTTCATGCAACTTAATAAGGTTACCATAAAGAATAAGTATCCTTTGCCAAGAATTGATGATTTGTTTGACCAACTGAAATGTGCAAGAATCTTTTCGAAGATTGACTTGAGATTAGGCTATCATCAAGTAAGGATAAAGGAAGAAGACATTAGCAAGACAACATTCAAAACAAGATATGGGCATTATGAATTTACGGTAGTGCCATTTGGGCTATCAAATGCTCAAACTATTTTTATGTGCTTGATGAATGGAGTGTTCAGGGAGTACCTGGACAAGTTTGTGATTGTGTTGTTTAGATGATATCCTCGTCTATTCTAAATCAAAAGAGGAACACGAGCAACATTTAAGAAGGGTGTTGCAAGTTTTAAGAGAGCATAAGTTGTATGTTAAGCTAAGCAAGTGCATCTTTTATCAAAAGAAGATCCACTACTTGGGGTATATAATCTCAACAATAGGGATAGAAGTTGATCCTGAGAAGATAGAGGCCATTAGAGGATGGCCAACGCCAAAGAATGTGACAGAGGTCAGATCATTCATGGGTGTTGTCGGTTATTACCGAAGATTCATAAAAGGGTTCTTAAGGATTGCAAGTCCAATCATTTCTTTGCAAAAGAAGGGAGTGAAATTCGAATGGACTTCCAAGTGTGAAGAGAGTTTTCAACAATTGAAGGAAATATTGACAAGTGCGCCAATATTGAAGATTGCAGACCTGGATGAAGATTTTGTTGTGTGCACTGATGCATGCAAAGAAGGGCTTGGTGGAGTCCTTAGTCAAAAGGATAATGTGGTATGCTATGAATCTAGAAAATTAAAAGAACATGAGAGGAATTATGCCGCACATGACTTGGAATTAGCAGCTATTGTACATGCATTAAAAATGTGGAGGCATTACCTTATGGGTAAGAAATTCGAGCTAAGAACAGACCACTATGGTTTGAAACATTTATTTGGACAACCAACACTAAATGCCAGACAAACTAGATGGCTGGAATTTATGAGTGAATATGACTTCGAAATTAAGCATATAAAAGGAAAAGAAAATCAAGTAGCTGATACACTCAGTAGGAGAGCTCATGGTGAAGTGCATGTGACAACCATCAACATGTACAAGACATATTTGAAAGATCAAATTATTGCAGCAAGGAATTCAGATCAACAATATGTGATAATAAAAGAAGCATTACAACAAGGTAAATTTCAACAAAAATTTAATTATTATGAGCTGAAAGAAGATGAAATTCTCATGTACAAGGGAAAAGTATATGTGCCGAATCCTGATGAGCCGGAAAATGCAGTTATAAAGGAAATGCACAATGTGCCATATGTCGGGCACCCAAGATATCAAAAGACAATTGTAGCAATAAGAAGCCAATACTTTTGGCTGGGAATGAAGAAAGAAGTGGCCAATTACATAGCCAGATGTCTAGAATGCCAAAAAGTGAAGGTAGAACATAGACACCCAACGGGTTTGTTACAACCATTGTCCATTCCAGAATGGAAGTGGGAAGTAGTCACAATTGATTTTATTACTAAGCTGCCCAGAACAGTGAAGCTACATGATTCCATCATGGTGGTGGTGGATAAATTGACTAAAGCAACACATTTTATTCCAGTAAAGACTACACACAAGGAAACAAATATCGCAGAAATTTATATGAAGGAAGTTGCTAGGTTACATGGAGTGCCTAAGACAATAGTTTCAAATAGAGATCCAAAATTTACTTCAAATTTTTGGAAAGGTTTGTTCAAAGGCTTTGGGAAGAAATTAAATCTTAGCACAACGTATCATCCAGAGTCAGATGGGAAAACAAAAAGGACTAACAGTATAATTGAGGACATGCTTAGAATATATGTGATGGATCAACCATCAAAGTGGGAAGATTATATTCATCTAATTAAATTTGCCTACAATAATGGGTATCAGGCCTCATTGAAGATGAGTTTGTTTGAAGCATTGTATGGCAGAAAATGTAACTCTCCGGTGAGTTGGGATAATCTAGCAGATAAAGCAGTTGTTGGGCCAGATTTGTTGAAGGAAATGGAAGAGCAGGTGACAAGGATAAAGCAAAATTTAAAGGCTGCCCAGGATAAGCAGAAAAGTTATGCAGACAAGAACAGAGTTTTCAGAGATTTTAAAGTGGGAGAACACGTGTTCTTAAAAGTGAAGGCAAAGAGAAGTTTGATAAGATTAGGAAGTTGCTCGAAGTTGGCAACAAGATATTGTGGGCCTTTTGAAATATTATAAAAGATAGGGCCAGTTGCATACATGTTAGCTTTGCCTGCATCCATAAAAGTGCATAATATATTTCATGTATCATTATTAAAGAAGTATGTACCCGATCCTAACCACATAATTGATTGGAATGTGATCCAAGTGGAGCACGAAGGGGGTTTCTGGGTGGAACCAGTACACATCTTGGATCGGAAAGTCAAAGTGTTCAGGAACAAAGCCATAGGGATGGCAAAGGTTCAATGGACTTGATACGGTCTTAGAGATGCTAGATGGGAACATGAAGAAAACATGCGGGCAGAGTACCTGCAAATTTTTGACATTTTGAAGAAGGCAGAATGCAAGGCTCCATTGAATGCATGTAAGAGGGTGGGTGTGAGTGGTCACATTCCAGAGTTATTGGGCACATGGGGGTTGAGTACAATCAACTTGGGGAAGAGTGTGAGTCAAGAAAGGCAAGCCACAGGAGAGGAATTTCGTATGGGTCAGGGGAGCAAGTTTTAGTTAGTCAAGTTTTGTGAATGGGAAAAAGGGGAGAGAGCAAAAAAGAGAGCTTGGAGCTGGTGCAGCCATGGAGAGAAAACCCTGGAGCATAACTGGAGCGTAAGTGGAGCTGGAAAATTGAAGAGCCAGGTTGTCAGGCCTGAAGAGTGAACTCCTGTGTGAGTTGCACTAAAACAACAAGTGTTGCTGTTGGTTTGCTGATAGTTTTCCTAGCAGCAAGTTCCCTTGAGTTCCAAGCTGAGAGATTCCTAATTACTTGTGCCAGAGAGACCCTGATAAACGAATGGCACATTCCTTGGGCTATCCCTGATAAATGGATGGTACATCCCTTGGGTTAACCTTGATAAACGGATGGTACATCCCTTGGGTGATCCCTGATAAATGAATGGTGCAATCCTTAGGTTGGGCAAGTCAAGAGGAAGAGAGTTGGTAGAAAGTTCGAGATAGTTGTAGGAGAATATCAGTTGGGTTATGAGCTTTATGAGTTGCGAGTGGACTGTGAGAGACCACCCTCTTTTGTGGATTACCGGCTTCAGCTCGGGGGTGACTGGCTGTTGAGATTTGGAATAGTCAATCTATGGTTGGGTGGAACGTCTGTCTCAAGTAGCTGGTTGCACAATTCTTGCTTAAAGATAAGTGTTTTATCTTGTACTGAGTTATTTACATGTGTTAATGATGTGCATGAACTCTGCGTGAATGAGAATGACTTATACGCTGCTGTAATGAACGGTTTAGCTGTGTTTCATGTTGATTATTAGTATTCTTTAGATGCATCTGTTTATGGTTATAGATTGTAGCTAAATCTGTTATAAATTTGTAGATGTAAGCTACAAGAAAATCGGCTAATAGTAAAGGAATTACTTTAGTTAGCAAAAGTTTCGTTTTATGTGTATTCCGCATGTAAAGTTGCTTAGCTGGAGGCTAGGTATGTTACAAAAATGCTATCAGAGCTGATAATGAGAGAGTTTTGCGTGGCATGGCCCAGCCTGGGTGGATGGGTACGTTACATCCAAGGCACTTCTCTTCCTGGTGGAGAGTAGTGTTTAAAATTCATTTTGTTTTTTCAATGTTCAAATTTCATTCACAGGGTGTCTCGTTATGGAAAAGACAATGTCAAGCAAGCTTTCATGAGATGACTAAGGCATTCAAGACGACTAAGGCATTCAACATGTGAGACACTTAGTCACCGGGTTCGGCGAATTTCAAGCACCAAGTTCGAAATTCGTCGAACATTATCTAACTTCGAACATATTCTATTATGTTCGCCGAACTCCAACACGAATGCTAATCTGAAACTGAACATTAAAAAATTCATTAAAAATCGTTTGAATTCGGTCAGGGTCGATTAGGTTCATCCAATGTATGTTTTATATTTTAAAATAAATATAGAGGAAAAATAAAATCTTAGGTTTTAATTCTTGCCGCCAAGGTTTTATCGCTTTCCCACCTTCGTCCCGTGCCCACACTACCGTGGCCCGTGCTCGATTGGGAGTTGGGATAATTTACCGTGGCCCGTGCTCAGTTGGGAGTCGGGATAGTCGAGAGTGAGTCTGGAGTCTGACTTGGTACCTGTACCCTCAACGGCCGACCGAATCCAGCCCGCGGGTCATTGCTAACCTACCCGATACCCAACACGGTGACATGCGACTTATACTTTTATTATATATTTTTAAGAGCATATTAATTTGTTAATATTAATATTTTTTAATTTTATACTTTTATTATATATTAATTTTTTAATTTTCAAATTTTAACTTCTATTATATATTTTTCATATTTTGATTATATAATTTTATATTTTGATTATATATATATATATATATATTAATATTTTTAATTTTATATTTTTATTATATATGAATTTTTTAATTTTCAAATGTTATACTTTTATTATATATTTTTATACTTGTACTATATATATTTTTAAATTTGTAGTATGCCGAACTTAATGTCGAATTTTATTCCTAAAATTTCCATGGTCGAACTTTTGTCGAATTTGAAGGTCGTCGAACTCGAACACGAACACGAACCAGGTGACTAAGGTGAGACATATCAAATTTTAAGTCAGAATTGCCCATGCTATGCAGATCTTGGCAAGGATTGTCATTTTTATAAAGGATGTAGATTCTCTTGAGATCAGAGAGCGGACATGCGAGCTTTCTCGTCAATATGTATAGAAGGGCAAGCTTTGTAACCTCCGTTTGGCTTCATGATGCATGATTCTCGATGTACATTTTTATTATTTAGTAACAGAATATAAGATGTGTTCCTTATCTGACCCCCCAAAAAGGGCACAGGTTCAATTTTTTTGATATTATTCCCCTTACAGTTTCATGTTGTATGTAAATTAATATATGTAACAGCTGTCTTTTATAGCAGTACTAGGGGAAGGAATACTGTACTTTGTATGCATTTCTTTGATAAGGCTTTTTCTTGTGTGAATGAATATCTGCCAATGAAATCTGACTCGATAGGGGCAGAGGAAGGTGGATTTGATTTGTTTAGATTCTGGTTTTTGGTTACTTTTAGGGTACATATAATTGAGTATATATGAAGTGGAGATCTGCTGTGGCAGGGGCAGGGCAGGGGAGATTACATTTTTGTGATGCGCAGACAGGTGGCGCCAAAGGCAGAATCACTGCTTACAAGAGCAGTGAACAAGGTCTTTGCGTTTGTTCGCTTTGCAGAGTTTGAAATTCTTTTTGTACTCTTCATATTGATTGTGTACATTATCTTCAAGGACATTGTAAGTGCCGCAAGCTCTTCTGCTCTGTCCATTATCATATATTTTTTAATATAAATAAAAGTTCATTCTCAAGGTTCAGATAGTTTGTTCTTTCTATGCCCTGTAATTTCCAAGCATTTACATCGTTTTTCTTGTATTTTCTTAGCATAATTTGCCAACCAGAGGTTAATTTTCGTGGAGTATTCTGTCTGTAGACAATGGAAACTTAAAGCCAAAGATGGACTGTACCTGAATTAGGCCCACTTCACACTTGTAGATTGATCAGGCTAAACTTATCGACTGCCTGATATCTCCATAAGTTTCTGGTTTTTCACCGATATCTCTTAAAATTTGTTGATCAGTTAGGAAAAGTTTGAATAAAAATAAACTGAATTTTGCCAAATTGTGGAGGATGATATGTCCTGGTTAAAGCCAGTTTGTGGATTTTACTAATCTGATTGTGCCAGAATATAACATATTGGAATAATTCAAGAATAATGAATAGTGTAAAATAGCCATTATAGTGGTAAGCTTTTATCTGAGCATACAGCTCTCATTAAGTCCAGTTCATGATATGGAACTGAATTGAACTGAGTTTTTGTTAAGTTTTGAGAATCTCAGTTTATCTCCTTCGGGAATTATTCAATTACTTTCAGTGCTCAGATCTTTGAATAAATGTCTCATGTCTCAACTCACAACTGTCTTGTTCAATATAGAAACCAAATGTGAATTTAAAAATCCCAGTTATATTCATAGAAGGTGCATCTGTTGTGGATTGATCTAAAGTTTCTAGTCTGTGGGATCTACCCACATTCCAATTTCCAACTAATATGGAACCAATTATTCCAGAGTTCTATCTGCTGCCTGAATTTTATTCACTTGATAATGATCCACTTCCACAAAAATGACACCAGGATCTGAAATTCTGGATGCTCTATACACAGTTTTGTAAACCCTCCTGTAAAATACTAAAGGTAGGTGTCATGTGGGCAATCCCCAGAAATATTTTTACATGCATACCGATAAAATATAAGATCCATACCCTTATACTGTACACACCAATATCTTGGTATCCTTAAACTGAAACAAGGTTAACTACAAGTAACAATTACAATTAGTCATCTGATACTTATTCTACTTAGGACTCTGCAACTTCCCATATACTGTGGGAAAAATGTGTTAAGATAATGATGTGCTCATTTGACCATAGACAATATAACAATATTGTCACCCAACCATAGGCACAAGGCCACCCCCGAGCACCTTTAACCTTTGACAGAATTATTCCGGAAAGCCATACTAGAACCAACAGATAAACCCTAGCTGCTAACTACAGCAACAACTCAAGACAAGTAGAGCGCTCATTCTCCAAGGGTAGTGCACAAGAGAGAGTCTCCATATCCATAGAACAAGTACCATACACCACTGTAGTAGTTGGCAGTTGCAGCTGCACTACTCTCTCAAACTTGTGCCATACTTAGCAAGAATATCACCAAGAGAATCACCAAGAGAATCACCAGGAGAATCACCAAGAACATCACTTGATAGCTCTAGAGAGAGACCAAGACCAAAAGATATCCATACACCCTTATTCCTCCTTGCAGCTGCAGCTGCAACTCTCCACAAGACTTGCGCTCTGACTAGGTGTACAAATGAGCTAAAATGTCCTCTATTTATATTAGTCTGTCTAGTGACTTTTCTGGCTGGGCCGATCTGACTTTCTGGTAATTATATTTTTTGTTTATCATTTTTCCTATGGAGCCGACTTGTCTTTCTGGAAGATAATATTCTAATATTATTTATTCTGCTAGGCCGACTTGTCTTCTAGGGTTTTCACACATCTATTTAGGGTTTCCCTTGCTTTCGGAATATTCCGTTCTATTCAAAGGTTACACGTGGAGATTAATACCTCCCGCAACTATTGTAACATCAACAGTGCCTTCTAGCTAGGGAGGTATTAACGGTAATGGTCTTGAGCACACACACACCATTCTACCGGTAGCATCGTCATAACCACATAGGCTATCTCATGATCACGCAGATCAAGTCATGAGCATCATCACCTGCAACAAGTCATGATACAAACTAAGTCATCTGGGATATTCTTCCACTCACATTTG
The DNA here is from genome assembly GCA_000966675.3 of Picea glauca. NCBI lineage: Eukaryota > Viridiplantae > Streptophyta > Pinopsida > Pinales > Pinaceae > Picea > Picea glauca. The sequence continues at coordinate 40,188 of JZKD02S1758560.1, read as the reverse complement.
TGAGATCTGGAAGAGCATCTACCCTTGGAAAGTTAAACATCAGCCATGGGCTGTATGGACTATTCTTCCCAAGCATAGAAGAATAATTGTCCTTGATTGCTGAACTTGGACCATTCAAACTAACTGGGCCATTCTTTCGACACGATTCACAGTGCAACCTGCAGAGAATGAGTCTACCCTAGGGAATGACTGTCTGGACCATTTCCTATGGAAATGACTGTCCTGCACCAACCTCCTACATCGGGCCATTCTTCGAAACTGCTCACAACTGTGAACTTCAAAAAAATGACTACCTGGAGAGGCGAACCATTTTGCTTGACCACTTCTCAGAGTGTCTGCCAAGGAGAATGACTGTCCTAGACCATTCCCCCACACTGTCCACAAGGGGAATCACTATCTATGGTACATCAACAATATGTCGGACCATTTTCTTTACGAAAATGACTGTCTGTCTAAAATCTTGGACCACTTTTCGGACTGGAAAGTGACGCCTCATCCTAGACCATTTTCCAAACTGGAAAATGACTGTCCATATATCAATAATATATTAGTGCTCCCTCCCAACCTAGGGAGTCATCTCCACGAGCCCCAACTTGTCCCTCAAATACACAAACTTTATTCTGGATAGAGGCTACATCAAAATATCAGTTATCTGTGGAGATATACTGGAGATTCACTTTTCCCTTCCGGACTTCATCACGAATAAGGTATTACTTTATCTCAATGTGATTTGACTGTCTTGGAACACAATGTTTTTTCTGGGATCTTTGCATACTTCTGATTATTCACAATATATATCATAGTCGTATTCTGCACCTGATCAAATAGTCCAAAAACCTGCTTTCGAAGCCATATTGCTTCCGTACAAGCATCACAAGCTGCAATATACTTTGCTTCTGTAGTGCTGAGTGCAACAAACTTCTGTTTCCTGCTATCCCATGAAATCATAGCAGATCCCAAACTGAAACACATACTAGAAGTACTCTTTTTGTCATCTGCACTCCTTGCCCAATCTGAATTGGTAAATTCACGCAGTTGTACATCACTGTTTGAGGCATATCTCAAACCATAGTTATCGTCCCACGAAGATATCTCAAGATATGCTTTGCAACTATTCAATGCTCATGTATGGGTTCCACCTGGATCTAGCTCAACATGTTTACAACAAAGCAAATGTTTGGCATGGTATTTACCAGATACATCAATGGGCCAATCAACTGCTGGTACAGGGATGAGTCTACTGGATTAGAATCAAAGTCTCTCAACTTCCTCAGATTTGTTACCATGGAAGTTGCCATGAATTTGCAATCCATCATCCCAAACTTCTGAAGGATCTTTTCAACATACTTCCCTTGTCCTAGGAAGACTTCACCACGCTTCTGCCATACTTCTAGTCCCAAGTAATAGTGCATGAGACCAAGATCCTTCATATCAAATTCAGAGGCTATCTCCCTCTAACAATGAATAATGAGAGGCTCTGCACCAAGCTCTTTGAGCTTGCTTGAGTCCATACAAGGCCTTCTTTAATTTGTATGCATGGGTTTCTCTCTGCTGTACCTCAAAACCTGAAGGTTGCTCTGTGTATGCTTCTTCTTCAATCACTCCATTTAGAAAAACAGTCTTTACATCCATTTGATGTAAACTCCAACCCATGGATGCTGCTAGAGTTATGATGGCTCTAAAGGTGTATCATAGTCTTCTCCCTCCTAAGGAGAGAACCCTCTAGCCACAAATCTTGCCTTGTATTTATCGATGCTTCTTTCCACTGCATGTTTTATCTTATAAATCCATGTAGGCACAATTTCCTATACGTCGTTTTTCATGATTGATATTCTTCCATCACAACTTCCTTCTATTCTTTCTGCTTGACTGCTTCTTCAAAGGTGGAAGGTTCTGTAACTGGTATATGGTTAACTTCTTGCTTTCTCTGAAAGTTCAATCTGGAGCACCATACTTCTCTGCATGATCTCACGAGCTCAAGCTGGTCTTCTCTTCTTAGTCTTATCTTGATGTGGATCTTCAGATCTCTGTGGTTCTGCCATGTCTGATACAACATTCTTACTTCCCTCTGCAACTGCAATCCTGGGAGTTGCAGGATCTTTATCATGGACGTCATCACAGTCTTGGCTGTTTAGTGAGAAAGTTGACATGCATCTGAGTAAAGGATGTCCAAAACTTCTTTTTCTTTCCATGCTTCCTTTACAATTGATACTTGGTGAGACCATTTGCTTCACCACTGATGAAGTCATCTGCACCATGCTTGCAACTGTCACTGTAGCTCCCTCCTAGAGCTATCACCTGTGACCTTCTTGGAACAATAACAATAACAAAGGAAAATAGAAGACAACATTCTTCAACACTCTTCCATTGTTGTGATCAATCATTCTTCTGTAGTAACTTATTTGGAACAAACAAATACATCCTCGTGGTAGCCTCCATGAAATCTTGTAAGATAACCTGCTTGAGACAAGAACAATAAAAGTATTTCTAGTATAATAGCATTTTCATAAGAAAATATCTATGGTAACAGGAATAAATAAATTTTTTATGGTGATCATCATAGTATGACCAAGATGACCTGCCCGGGAGCAAAATAAGAAACATCCCTCTAGAGGAGATGTTAGTTCATTTTGCTAACAAGTACAATAAGCATCTATATCAATAGTATTCACATGCCATCAAGTATTCATTACATCTAACAGTAATAGAACCTTTCAAAGACTGCTTTCACAATTTGTAATGTAGCAACTATCAACCTTGGTATGTGCAAATTTGAAACTTATCAATTTAATCAATCTTGGAACCTGAAGCCTCAACTGTTATGGATGGTGCGCTTGTTCCTTTGAATGTACTGAATCCAAGATTATTGCTTGGACAAGGTATCTTGTACATCCCGTGCAAACACACCCATGTTTTGCTAGATGATATAACTTGAAAAGCATATACAAGTGCATACCTTGAAATCTTTGTAGCATCGTCCAGCTTGTCTTCCAATCTAAAACTAGATACCATCTTGACAAGGAGAGGTTAGAAACTGAATCAGAAGGTTGAATGATTAGAATAAGCTAGAAACTATGAAATTTCAACTTTGACCACAAAATCAACTTGACTAGAGGTCAACCTTTGACTTTGACCACAAAATCAACTTGACTAGAGGTCAACCTTTGACTTTGACCAAAAACTCAAACTTGATTTTTTGCTAGCTGAGGGTGCCAAGAGGTGCGTTAGGCTAGGACGCACTAGGATGTCAAAGAAATATGTCAAACACTTCACTTTAGGTGCTCGAACAAATGAGTTAGGGTTTGTTGCCACTACAAAACCTGACTGCAACTGGTGCTACAACGAGCTTGACAATGAACTTCCCAATCTACCTTCCAGTGGTTAGACTGTCTGAAGATAGTGTGGGCCCATAACCTGTTAAAATAATGACGTGCTCGTTTTACCATAGACGATATCACAATATTGTCACCCAACCATAGGCACAAGACCACCCCCAAGCACCTTTAACCTTTGACAGAATTATTTTGGAAAGCCATACTAGAACCAACAAATAAACCCTAGCTGCTAACTGCAACAACATCTCAAGACAAGTAGAGCGCTCCTTCTCCAAGGGGAGCGCACAAGAGAGAGAGTCTCCATATCCATAGAACAAGTACCATACACAACTGTAGCAGCTGCAACTGCACTACTCTATCAAACTTGTGCCATACTTCGCAAGAATATCACCAAGAGAATCACTGGGAGAATCACCAAGAATATCACTTGATTGCGCTACAGAGAGACCAATACCAAAAGATAACCGTACGCCCTTATTCCTCCTTGCAGCTGCAACTGCAGCTCTCCACAAGACTTGCTCTCTGACTAGGTGTACAAATGAGCTAAAACGTCCTCTATTTATATTAGTCTGTCCAGTGACGTTTCTGGTTGGGCTGACCTAACTTTCTAGTAATTATATTTTCTGTTTATCTTTTTCCTATGGAGCCGACTTGTCTTTCTGGAAGATAATATTCTAATATTAATTATTCTGCTAGGCCGACTTGTCTTATAGGGTTTTCACACATCTATTTAGGGTTTCCCTTGCTTCCAGAATATTCCATTCTAGTCAAAGGTTACACGTGGAGATTAATACCTCCTGTAGCTACCGTAACATCAACAAAATGAATCCCTGTAATTCTTTCTCCCCATGGTGATAGTGTTAAATTATGAGCTTGATTTCTTATGCGGATTAATTCTTTTATTTTCTTCAACACTTTGATTTCAGCTTGATACACTTCAACAATACCAAATCTCAAGACAAGTAGAGCGCTCCTTCTCCAAGGGTAGCGCACAAGAGAGAGAGTCTCCTCCATATCCATAGAACAAGTACCATACACAACTGTAGCAATTGCAACTGCACTACTCTCTCAAACTTGCGCCATACTTAGCAAGAATATCACCAAGAGAATCACCAGGAGAATCACCAAGAATATCACTTGATCGCGCTAGAGAGAGACCAATACCAAAAGATAACTGTACGCCCTTATCCTCCTTGCAGCTGCAACTGCAGCTCTCCACAAGACTTGCTCTCTGACTAGGTGTACAAATGAGCTAAAACGTCCTCTATTTATATTAGTTTGTCCAGTGATGTTTCTGGCTGGGCCGACCTAACTTTCTGGTAATTATATTTTTTGTTTATCTTTTTCCTGTGGAGCCGACTTGTCTTTCTGGAAGATAATATTCTCATATTAATTATTCTACCAGGCCAACTTGTCTTCTAGGGTTTTCACACATCTATTTAGGGTTTCCCTTGCTTCCAGAATATTCCATTCTAGTCAAAGGTTACACGTGGAGATTAATACCTCCCGTAGCTACCGTAACATCAA
>JZKD02S1758560.1:0-11961 GCA_000966675.3 Picea glauca | reverse complement strand
TAATGGAGCATTTAATTCTCACCGTTGATCTTGGGCAATGTGAGCCCTTGGATCAAAAGGGAAACCTAAAAGTCACTTAGGGATTCTAAAGGAGGAAAAAGACCAAATGAGAAGTCATTCTTTCTTGGAGAGATTGAGAGATCGAGAGAGAGCAAGAGAAGGAGAAAGTTTCCATTTTCTGAAGAAGGGTTTGCAGCAAAGAAGTGACACGATTTCCAAGGCAAAAGCTGTGCATGGATTTCGAGGCAGCCAACAGGAGAAATAAATCCGTACAGTACGGATTTGGTACGACAACATTCAATTTTATGAGAAGGCCGTACAACAACACGATTTCCAAGGCATTAGGCAGCATTTAATGGTCTGTACAGACCGTACGGCCGCCGTACAACAGCAACATAAATTTGGGCATGTTTTTCAACAGTCCGTACGGTACGACTATCTGTGCACAGATTTCGAGGTGGCTGAGTTTGGGTTTCTTCCAGTAAATTTCAAGCACGAAAATCGAGGGAAGAGATAAGTACGTGTTGTTGGTTTTATTTTTGCTGATATGTAATTTCAGAAATTGAAGAAATAAGAAGAACTCCCTCTCTCTCACTGGTTTTCCCCACATTGGGGTTTTTCCAGGGTCATTTGACCANGGGATTGGGATAAATTGCAGGGTGAGAAAACACAGTAAAAATCAACAACTTGTACAACTTCTTGAGTTGTTGATTCCATCACCAAGAACTTATCCAATGACAATGAACTGTTTCTTTTTAGCATTTTCCCTCTTTTCACATTTATTTGAATTATTATTTGTCTTCCCACAATGAATATAAGGACGAAGATCAAAAGATAAACACACCCCCCTTCAAGTTTATTCAAATATAAATTCACCCCCCTCATATATGTGCTTCTCAAGTTTAACTAGCCTTAAGAGTTTCAAGTAGATACAATATCCAAAAGATCCATGATTAATTAGAGAAGAGCCATTGAAAAGCAAGAGAATGAGATTAATTCGATGGAACTACTTAGGGGCTACATGGAGGGGAACTGGTGGAATTTTATACTGTTTCGATTCCAGTTTATAGAAATACTTAGTGGCTTCAACAATTATTGCAAGGAGATTAAAAATTATGGACAATTTTTTAACAACTTTGGGGGGGTGGGGTGGAATTAATAGAATAAAAAACAAAATATATGGATGGAATATAATAGAAAATATTCAAGTCATTATCTCCAGAATATTTGGGTTCCCAATGCTGATCAACTCATCCTATTTTAAATATATGGGAATGCCAATTTTTCTTAAATCCTCCACTTCCCAGGCATGGCATGAAGTACTCAATAAAATGGCTGCCCACATTCAGAATTGGGGGATCTGGTGGTTAAACCTAGCAGGTAAAATAGTTCTCTTAAAATTTGTTCTTTCTACTCTCACCATCTTCCAATGTCCAGCTCTATTGGCAACAGAAGGAGTTCTAAACAATATTTCCAGGAATCTCATAAGCTTTTTATGGGAGGGAGGAAAAAGAAACTCAAAGAAGTTTCATCTAATAAATTGTCACACTATGTGCCAACCTATTGATAAAGGTGGTTTAGATATTAGAAACACACCACTTATGAGTGAAGCTTTGGGGGCTAAATTAACATGGTGACTGGTTACAAGATCAACAGACTAGTGGAAGCTTGCTCTCATAGCAAAGTTTCTAAGCCCTCCCAGATTTCGAAGTCTTGATGCCTCCCTCCCATATTAGAAAGGATCCCCTATATGGAAGCTCTTCAAAGCTGCAACACCTCTTATTCAATCTAAGTTATCCTAGGCCTCGATGAATGGCTAATCCATTAACATATGGAATGATAGTATAATGGATAATCCATTAACAATTGACGCGACTNAACACCTCTTATTCAATCTAAGTTATCCTAGGCCTCGATGAATGGATAATCCATTAACATATGGAATGATAGTATAATGGATAATCCATTAACAATTGACGCGACTTAAAGCTTGGAGTATCAGTGCTGGCCTCACAAAGCTAACATACTTCTCTCTTTGGGTAGTAAATGGGAAATGGACAGGTTTGAGGTGTCTTTTCCCACCAGGTCATCTTACATATATGGTTCCTAAATTGTATAATATGCTTGTACAATGTGTTCCTATAGAAATTCAAATGAAAGATACTCGTAGTTGGGGGAAATCTGAGTACTCAGTAAAATGAGTATTTTAGTATTTGGTAGCATAATTTCCAGGGCCTCCTCTCTCTAAGATTTGGTACATCATCTGGCTTGCCCCTTCTCTTCCAAAAATTAACGCTTTCTGCTGGGTTATGGCTCAATGGAAACTTCTAACAACATAAAATATTCAAAAAAAGGGGAATTGCTAGACCATCTTTGTGTGCACTATGCAAATATGCAACATAATCATCCTAGCATCTTTGAATCTTTGATTTTCTTTTTCAAAGCAAGTATGGAGTTAGACATATTCTCCACTTCTCCCATGTTACACCCCCCTTCAAATTAGAATGACATGTTCATATGTTGGAAACAAAGATATGATGACAACTTCACTAAAAAACCTTTCTTTGTGAGTTTGTGGAAAATGATTCCTAAATATATATGTTGGGAGATCTGGTTGATAAGAAACAAATCCATTTTCCAAAATAATTTTCTTTTGCTTTCCAGAGCTCTCAATGGCATGCGATATTTTTTTAGAAACTTTCTGTGTGAAATTAAGACAATCAGACTCTCTCTCGAACCTTGATGAAGTGGAACAAGTATGGGTCACAAACATTCATAGTGTATGATTCTTTCAGATTTCTCCAACGCCTTCTCCCTCACCTTCTAAGCATCCTTGGCATATTAGAATCTCTGACTTGGAATTTTGTCAATGGAAACAACAATAAGCATCGATTACTTTATTCTTTGACGAGGCTTCGAAAGGAAATCCAGGGGCAACAAGTGCGGGGGGATTCATCCTTGACTCTGAAGGAAATCAAATTATCGAATATTCATGGGAACTGGGGAACAACTCTAATAATCAAGCATGAGTCCTTGCAGTGTATATGGGAATGCAAGTAATTCAAGCAAATAAATCTGCTCGAGTCCTTGTTATTGGAGACTCTGATATGATCATGAAGGGGATACGTAGGCTGAGTAAAAATGTTTACTCTAATCTTAAGAGGATCTATCAAAGAATCATGAACATTGAGCAAAAATTTAAATCAATGGACTATTATCATATCTATAGAAGGCGAAATGGAAAAGCGGATAGTCTGGATAAATCGACAAAACATTTGGCCCAAGGCACCATTAGAATCAATGGGGAACTCTCACTTAAACATCTCCCTTAACCCAGTTATGAAATTAAACAAACATTTGTTAAGTTTCCTTATGAAGGGTTGAATTAGTGTATTAATCAATGGGGAACTCTCACTTAAACATCTCCCTTAACCCAGTTATGAAATTAAGCAAACATTTGTTAAGCCCCCTTATCAAGGGTTGAATCAGTGAATTAATTATAGAAAAGAAAACATTAGGAGGGGATGTGACCCCACCTCCCATCTGTATCAAGGTTCATGACGCATCAAGCGTCACCCCCATACTCATGACACAAGGCCACATCTCTTATCACCACACTATTCCTTCCCCAGGTGAAAGCATTTCAACCCACCTCAATCGAATTGACGACTCTATGTGGGATTTTATCTCTGTTCATGGTCTGAATCTATGGAGCCATTCCCCTAAGCTCTGTTGCCATCTCAGTTCACATGGGAGTTGCATCCAGATCCTCAGTTCCTGCAATGATTTCTCTATCTGCCCCATCATTCCTGTGTATGTCACCGTCCTCTTAATTTCGGGTTCTCTCGACAGTGCCAAATTGGGAATATAATTCAGATAACAGTAAGGATGCAAACAACAATTGGAATTCTCAGGGCTATTGGGTTAGCTCTTGTTAGACAGGTTGCAGACAACAATTTCTCCTTTGGATACATTATGTTAGCTCCAACATTACCCCATTCATGTGGCATTGCAGTCGTAGGCCTTCTGATTGCACTGACTGCAAGGTGGATAAGCTGCAAGAAAAAATGTCGCATCGACAGAATGAAATGGAGTTTGAGAGACTCAAATTCCCAACTTACCCATCAATTGCAGGAGCATGAGGAGAAAATGAATGAAGAATTGGCCACAGTATTGCACAATGTTAATCAACACTCATCAAAGATTTGTTCCCTTCATAGAAATGCTGAATTCGACCTTCCAGACGCTCCAGTTCAACAACACCTAGTCCCATCTACAAGTTCGATTGCCTCCTGCGAAGTGTTGCAGTTCACACCACATCATCCGAACATAATTCTCCAAGAAATGCTCCAGGCGGGGTGGACACAAAGATAAAACTCATATGAACCAGGTTTATACAGTGTAAAGCTTTATTTTTTCTATACTCCTTTGTCAAACAATATAAATAGCTGAATTATAGTAGTTTTTTTGTGTATCTAGAAGGAATTCCGAGCCATTTGAAGAAATGTAAGGCTCTTTATCTTCGTAAGGCCTCTGGCCATCTTGAAATTTTGTATCTTATGGTTGTTTTTGCCTAAGTACATCCTTTTTTATAATAAAACTCATAACCGTTTCTGTAAAGAAAATCAATTACATTCACAAATAACTCAATATATATTCTAATATGTTTTTCGATTTGTTTAGCTAGTATATTTTTTTTAATAGTGATTTTAAAATGTTAAATCAATTACATTCACAAATAACTCAATATATATTCTAATATGTTTTTCAATTTGTTTAGCTAGTATTTTTTTATAGTGATTTTAAAATGTTTTTGGATTTTTTCTCTTTTCCAAGGAAAAATTTCAATCTTATTTATACAAACAAAATTATAAACATAGATGTTTTAGATAATTCCATAGGGGCCTAGAAAGTAGTCTCCTAATTATACATTATTTTTGAATATGGCTATACAATATTTAAAAAGCTCTAAGTTTCTATTTTAATTAACCTATATAAAATTCATTTATTTCATATGTGGCAGTAGAATTATATCAAAACTTTTATACAATCCTCTTAAATGAAATACAAGAGTCTTAGGAGTTCGGGAGTTAACGCAATATTGGGGTGCGACAACGGTTTTGAAGAGCTATGTGACAAAGAGTTAATGGTGTCGCATGATAAGATACAAAAAAGCAAAACCACTCCCCTAGGGTCGCGGCAATGGTATTCTGGTCTTGCCACGTTGCACATCCACCAACTCGTTGTGTATCAAACCATTCGCTCAATGCCACTTGGAGCCAACATAGTAGTCCAACTGAACATCGAGGAAACTGATAAAGACCTGCCAGGTCAATGATGCATAACTCCAAGCTTGTCAAGGACCGCCACCTATAACATGGAGGTCCACGCTTAGTTTGGCTGCCATGATTGATCTTGGCCACATCTATGTCGAGTCCCTAAGGACACTTTAGTGCCTATGTGGACCAATTCCACACTGCCACATGTCCACAGATCCATGATGACGTGAACATGACATTATCCAATTTTCATGCATTTTCCCCAAACTGCAAAAAGGCTCCAAACCATAGAGAAAAGGACACATGTAGTCAAATAGGGGCACGAGGGAGAATGTTTCAGGCGAATGTGAGATTTACTAACAACCTGCCAAATCGATTGGAAAAGATGTGATGTATAACAAGATATATAACATCACATTTTCCATCCTTCACCCATCATTATACATTTTCCTGCAGTCCGTAAGAGGACACCAATCATTTCCTCTACATGTGCATTCACGCGAACTCAAGATCTTCTCAGATCATATCAAGCATGGAAAACTGTTAGCATTTTTTAGCTGTTTGCACAAACATGTGTCAATCTCTTATAAGGGAGAACCACAGAACCACAAACCACCAAACAACGAGTAATCTGGTATCTAAAGGTGAGTTACTCAGATGCCATGTGTTTCAGATAATGACCTGCCTATTTCGACCGTCCATCAAGGAGTGTATTCTGAACCATATTAGCCGCAGATGTTGGGAAATGTATTCTACATTTTGTTAAGAAAATAATGTCCTTCTATGGTATCATTAACCTGAACTTGAGGAAAAAAAGGCATTCAAGAATCTACCCTAAAGCGCAATGGCCAATCCAATTTTTGCACTGGAGAAGCTTGACACATAGGATTCAAGAGATTGGTAAATTGTTTCCTATGTTATTGGGTGTGGATGATGATGATGATTATTGTCGATTGAGACTGAATTGGTCTATCAAAACTTAAGAGGGTAAGAGATTACTTGCAATTCTTTATAATTTTTTTTGTGCTTGAAATAAATTAAGAGAAGATTTCCAAGAACACCATAGTTTTGTTGAGTTAAAAGTTTAGGAAGGTTGGTAGCATGACAAATATTTTTAAATTGAGATCTAATTAGGGTATATCCTGGATAATCTAAGAGAAATTTATTTTCATCTTCAACCTTCTTAGTGTCACAAAGGTGGCACACTTTTTCATCCCATAACGTTTTAAGAATTGACCAACGCCCGATTTCACTATGGAGCTTGTGAGAATTTGTTCTTATCTTAGCAAGGCTTATTTTTTTCTTTGCACTTGTAAAAACATAGAGAAAATTTTGATCTTCTAGATTAGTGTTGATTACATCCTTATAATACCTTATTTTTTTTTCCCTCTAACTCTTTATCACATCACATTTTCTCCTTAAATTTTGATTTAATGATATTTTTAATAGTATCCTTATTCTACAAAATGTTGTCTTCCATGATTCCCTAATAGCTTAGCCAAGACTAGGAATCATTATGCCTCTTGTATTCCATGTTGTTTAACTTGTTATTATACATTAGGTATCTATTCATAGTCGTGCTCTAAATGGTGGAAGGAATTTCCTCCAAGAGGAGGATGGGATAGGGCGTATTTCATTTAATTTTCAGATTATAGGTTATAAGATTATTTTGGATTTTCTCTATCTTTCTCTAAGATTCATGAGAGATACTGCATCCCCAAAATTCACATCCATACATAATAACATGCATAACAAGAGTCTCAAAGAGGAGTTTCTTCTTATCCCATATCCAAAGATCAGATGATTTACAATTATTTTCAAGCCCATAATAAACTTTCCATTCCCTAATAATCCTTTTCTCAATGCTATAATTCTAGTTGAGCTTGTGCTGAATATTGATTCCAAGATATTTGTATGAAGTCACTTTCTCCAAGTTGTTGTCCTCATATACGAAGGTATCATAAGTGATCTTATTGGATTTAATGATCATGACCCGAGTCTTGTCAGTATTAACAGTCATACCCATATTGGAGAAACAATCCTTGAGGATTCTTAGTTGGTTTTCAAGATCGTGGGGAATCCTTTCCATAAGAACAATATCATCAACGTAAAGAATAAGATTGATGACTATACCAGTGAGAGTAGGCTGACACAACCTTCATCTTCCAAGCAATATTCTAACTTGTCAATGCATATGCCAAAAAGGGTAGGGGACAAGGGAAAACCTTGCTTGACTCCAATACTAAAGTTAATCTCTTTCAACCAACCCTCAATGTTATTAAACTTGGCACTAAAATTCTCATACATCCTTATTGCAACAACCCTCAACTTGAGAGACACTTTTATCTCTTCCAACTTATTCAAAAGGTTTTTCCTAGGAACCGTTTCAAAAGATTTTCTAAAGTCAACAAATCAACAAAAAATATTGGTTTTAGTATTGTGAAACTCCCCTGTAATGATCCTAAAGGTAACAACATGGTCCACAATTGAATTATATCCCCTAAACTCAACCTGGACTTTATCCCTTTTACCGTGAATTTCTAGCCAAAGGCTAATCTTCTTTTCTAAAATAATTCCATAAAGCTAGGCTAAAATCTGGCTAATCATAATTGTCCTACAATTAGAGGGAATGCCTCTATCCCAATTTTTACAAATAGGAATAATGAGGTTTTGTGTCCAGGGTTTAGGGAAGCTCTGCTTGACTACTAAATTGAAGAGCTTGTGTATGTGAGGGATGTGGAGAGGCCCTCTGATTCTAAAATTTTCAGCTTGGTAGCCTTCAATGTCCTTATCTTTCCCATTTGGAAGCCTCTTAAACCCGGACTCTATGTCATCCAAAGAAAAAACTTCATCGTATGTAGGGACAATAGGAACGGTGTCCATGGAATTAGGGAACTCGTAAAGTCTTTTAAGGTAGGAATTCCATTCCTTTAAGGGAATCATGCTATTTTATTTAATATCAAGGATTAGAATTTTCGTCCAAAACTTCTTAGGATCAAGCTTAGATACTTGTGAAAGATTCTCTTTCCTTTTTATTGATATAATACCTTTTTTTCCTTTTAATTAGGGATTTGTACATATTGATCTTATCAAGTTTTAAGGAATCATTAGAAGCATCCCTAATAAATTTCCTAGCAATTTTACATTCTTTATCATACCATGGGTTGTTCAATCTATTATTCTTTTTATACGACACTTCAAAAGAGAACTTGTTAATAGAAGTGGAAAGGGTAGTTGTAAAATTACAATAGAGGTATTCAATGCTATTCTTATAAGTTAGGAGATGCAATTCACTAATTAAATCCTTTAAGTAAAGGTGAAATTTACTTTTGTCAAAGAGCAGATGCCTTTGATTATTCAAATTCTCTTCTGTGGCGTTCCTGTGCACGGAAAAGTTTAGAGTTAGGGTTAAAGGTCTATGATCATAGTCGGGTTCATAGTCATTTAAAAGGTCAAAAGTCACTATTTTGTTGGAAACGGGGATATCATATATCACATAGTCTACGACATTACTACCTAGCCCATGAATACAAGTCCTTTGGTTGGAGTTTTTCCACTTCATTACTTCATTACTCCATTACAAATTATGTTTATAGAGAGAGGAATTACATTGTTGATGCCTTATAAAAAATGGGTATGCAAATGGCTTCAAGTACTTGACATATCTAGGCTCATGAAGAATGAACGTTGAGTGAATATGATTGAGGAACTTTCATGTGGCATCTTCTCAACACTTTATAGATATGTTACACTAGTGGCTATTTTCCCTTTTTTCTCAATGTATGGATCTACATGATGGTTGGACAGTCTTAATGATATAATTTTGGTTAGTTTTGAAAACGTATTGGTATGTAAGAGGAATTGTATTGAAAAATTTGTGAACTAATTCAAAATAATAAGGCCCACTTTTAAACTCCATGATAGCTTCAGATAGATGGATGATATATGTAGTTATGAAAAACAATTTCTTGTCTTTTATTAGAAGTAGAAGTAGGAAGAAATCAATGAGTGTTGAGAGGAATATACAAAATGTAATTTCGTTTTTTATTAAATGAAATTATTTTTTTGTTTGTAGGGAAAAAGAAAGAGATAAATAAATAGGATGCAATAATTCATGGGTACAATGACTAGTTTTCTCATATATGGCACATGTATGATTGATCTTAACTTCATTGTTTTGTACATTCCCATGTTTCCATGTTTGGTTCCCTTGATTTTGGTTGGCATTATTTTGTCCATTTTCCCCTTGTATTTTTTTTTACTTATTATTTTAGTTCTTGTTTTATCTAGTACTTACTACATGGAGGCTTACCCATAGGAAAAAACCTATAAACTCTGGGAGTTTCTCATCCAACTTTCCCTTATGTGGAAAGCATGAAACAACAAAGCCTTTACTTTGGTTATGTAAATATGCTCAATGAGCTTGGAAGTTTCCATATAAAGCATTACATTCATTACCATTGACATTGACACATATTACATGGCATCTCATAAAATATTTAGAAAAATAAAGAGGAATGTATTTACACTAACACCTAACAAAACACAAAATCAACCTAGATAGAAGGTTCTACAGTTTGTCTCAACATGCCTTCAAATATAGTTCTAGACATGTAATCTGGATATGGTATTACCTAACCTGTAATTGCTGATGGAATACTATACTAGCACATGATGAACCATGAGCATGGTTTCCTCTAAAGAGAATTCGTTAGCCTACTCTAATAAGTCTCTATATTCTATTGGTTATTGATACCAACATAGGGTAGGTGAAGTCAAGAGTGCTAGATGAAACTAGCCTTTGGCAAGAGGCCCTCACCCTTCCAAGTTTGATAAGTTTCTTATTATTTCTCTGGCCATCTCACAACTGGAGCATCCTAAAAATCCCAAGAAGAAAAACAATCAATGTGATCCTATAGTTTTGAATCCTCACACCGTAGTTAATTGATAGGGACATGTTCCCAAGGACAAAGAACCTTCTAACATGAGTTTCATTCCTACAACATAACATGTTAGTTCCTTCTAATGAGTTGTCCCTTCTTGTTTTTATTGATTTATTCTAATTTGGATAGTGTAGTGCTTAATGAATTTTAAATTTTGATAGCCTTGCATGGTTGATATTGATGAGATATCATTTTGTTTCTATTAGCTATAGCTTCTGGTAGCTTCCTTATGGCATCTTCTTTTGTAAAAGGTGAATTTTATGTATATTAATGGAATGTGAAGCTATATATCTGTAGGGTGTGTGTGAGAGAGAGAGAGAGAGATAGAGAGAGAGACAGATAAAATATGTAAGGGGAGATCTTACGGTTATGAGGATACCTACGTGGTCAATGATTCTTAGGGTTTTCTCAAGGCTTGGGAATGACATGATTGTTAGGTGGTTTGGGATCAAGGAGGCATGGAGGAAACATTAGGGAAGACACATAATATGCATATACCTTATGAAGATCTTACAACCTACAAGAGTGGACAGATATGGTAGAAATGTATGGTTTCGAGAGAACAACATTGGTTGGGGAGGGATAATGCTCATGATTATTCACGAGTCAATAGTATATCCTAATGAGAAACATTGGACCACTATATCTTTTACTATCATGTCAAAGGATCATGAGAGGTAAATTACAACTTAGGATGGATTTATAAGGATCCATATAATCTTGCAAATATTCCCTCCAATAATTTAGGATGGAATTTATAAGGATCCATATAATCTTGTAAAATATTCCCTCCAACTGTCCAAATTTAGCTATACATAATGTTAGAGCTCTCACTCATCCAAATTTTGATTGAATTTTTGAAAATCTATCAATTCTTGGGCAAAACCCTTAAGGACATTGAGGGCATTGTTGGGCAATGCATGATGTAGGATAATGGTAGAACTCTTGTTGTGCCTATAATTTGTGTTGAATTCTTGTCAAATTTATGGTTATAAAGAAGTTCCATTTACAACAAGATTAACTCACTCGACTCTATTAATTGTAAAAACAAATATCTTTAAATTTTCTATTTAAAGTACCTTGTTTAATTTTATTAACAATATACTAATAGTCAATAATAAAAAATCTTGATTTTTTGTACAATTTTTTTGAAGTACCTTATTTATTTTTATTAACAATTACATTCACAAATAACTCAATATACATTCCAGTATGCTTTTCTATTTGTTTAGCTAGTAGTTTTTATAGTGATTTAAAGAAGTTTTTCCATTTCTTTTTCTTTTCCAAGGAAAAATATCCAACAATTTTATTTATACAAACAAAATCACTAACATAGTTACTTCAAATCATTCTATAGGGGCCTAGAAAGTAGTCTCCTAATTATAGATTTTTTAGTATGACTATATAACAATCCTAGGACTTCAAAGAAAGACACACACACACACACACACACACACACACACACACACACATATATATAGAGGGTGGGAGGGGGGACATTAATAGAGAAAATGTATTAGGGTGGGAGGGCGAGGGTGGGAGGAATTAATAGAGAAAATGTATTATAATAATACAATTTCTCTATTAATGCCCCCCTCTCCCACCCTCCATTATAAGGGGCATTAATAGAGAAAATGTATTATTATAATACATTTTCTCTATTAATGCCCCCCCTTGCCCCCACTCCCACCCTCTAATTATAATACATTTTCTCTATTAATGCCACCCCGTCCCACCCT
>JZKD02S1758559.1:659882-671885 GCA_000966675.3 Picea glauca | reverse complement strand
ACTTCCTCAACATCTCATGGCTAGACTCATGTACTGGAATTTTCTTGTGTTGACCCGGGTTCTACTTTAGGTTTCCAAAAAAAACTTGCAAACCATCAACCCTTCTGGATACCAAAAGGAAACACTGCGCATAGAGTGCACAATGTAGTCTCACCCGAGATGGCTTATGGGTGATTGTAGGACCTAGATGTTTGCAATCTTGGAAGGGAGGCCACTATGGGGATGAGAGACATTCTTTCTACCTCAAAACACATTAGATATATTATTCTATTACATCAACACATCATTATATTGCATATATATCAATAAGTAAGTAGATACATTCATTATATTTTACTCTGCAGTAATTATCCGGTCATTATACAGTGCATTGCATTTTACTATTAGAAGATTCATTCATTCATCATACTTAAAAATTGAAAGAAATAAGACAAACATTCCACACAGAGACACAAATTTACCATGGTTCACCCCCCTTGGACTACATCCGCAAAGATCTGGCTTCCTTGGCTCTTTTATTATTCTGCATCAAAATTATAGCATTGTGCACATTATAATTGAGGATGACAACATTGCACTAAGATCCACAACTTGCGACCTTACCCTCGGGTACAATTCATATCTCTATATTTCTTCTCATCTCTATTATATCGGTGTCAACCTCTCCTACATAAGTCTCAAGTTCCCCCTCTGCTAACTCATAACACATATTTGTATTACACACATGGGTAAATCACTCGTTACAAAAATGACCAAATCCCTAACCCACTAACCCTCAATGATTTAGGTTTGTCCACTTTCTAACACCCTGATTGCGGCCAGTCCACAATCCAACCGTTTTCCTCGTTGATTTGCATCTTTTTTCCTTTGACTTTCATAGTTTTTCAACATTATTTTTCCTTGTTTTTTGGCACGCTCTCTTTCTCTGGTCCATTCCCTAACTTCATTAATTAATTATTGTGATTTTACCCAAAATTTCTTGTGCCAACAGACCCCTAACACTCACCTATGGCTCATTCTGAGCCACTCAGGTAGTGTGTGCCTCCTGTACTGACTTATCTAGCTCATGGAACCTATCCAAAATTTATTCAACTTGAGATTTTACTTGCGCACTCTTTTATGCTATATTATCCATGGTATATGCAGTAATGTGCTCCTTCAGAAGTTCCCCACTCTCCAAGCCAACTTTTTCAATCTGGCCCTTTGTTGTGTCAATCTCAATAAGCATTTGTTTGGTGCCTTATTGTAGTGGTTCAAATTGAGCCTGCCTTGAATTCTTATCTGCTTGTATAGTCTTTAGGTCTTCCTACAAATTATTCATTTCTTGCACACTGTTGGATGCAGGCCTAGCTAGGAAGAAAGGCTATTTTTGGAGGAAAATCATGCAGAAGACAACTAGAAGGAAAAGAAACACGTGTAAGAGAAGAAGGCAAAGCGCGCATGCAAGTAACACCTAATGATGTTAGGGTAAGGGTTTTTGTACTTAATTTTAATGGATGGTGAGCTGGGGATATAAATAAGTAGTACTTAGGAAATGAGAGGGGGAGGGGGTGAGACACAGTAAGTAGAGGAGACAGAGAGGAAGAGAATCATAATAAATGTATGAGTCATTAAGTTGGTGAGCTAGGGAAGGACTGAGGGACACGATCCCAAGGGTTAGATCATAGGATGGGGAGCCCGGTGTGATTTAGTCAACCTCGCAGGGATCAAGGAGCCTGTGGAAGAGAGGAGGAACTAAGACTGTAACCATGCACAACATGATATATTTCTAAACTATAATAAAAGCTTGAGAGCCATATATTTGTGGATGTATCCCAGGGGGGTGAACCACAATAATACTGTGTTATGTGAATGAATGAATGGATCTTTATGTCTCATTAATTGATGAATGTTAGATAAATGAAGCACTAAGTAGATATGGTATTCCACATGCATGCATCAATCTAGATGTTAGATGAACTGAATAAAGTTTACGACACACAACCACATATATTTCTTCGTCTCAGGTTTCAAAAACCTAATTATTGCAGCCACCCATAGAGCTATCTCAGGTGAGACTATGCAGTACACTCTATGTACTACATTTCCTTCTGGTTTACCAGAGGGGTCGATAGTTGTAAGGGATTTTGTTGGGAATATTCTTAGTTCTTAACCAGGTTCAATATGTGATGATCAATTAAAATATCCCACAAGGAATCCTCAAGACCAAGAGAACGAAATAGATAATGAAAGACCTACGATAACCAACAAATGGTTATGTTGTCAGTTGATTGGAAGAAAACGCGATGGAGCATATGAGATTTGTTGAAGAAGTGTCAAAAGAATGTGGGATTGGACGACAAAAAAGTAAAAGAATGAGAATCTAAAAAGGTATGTTGAGACTGTGGAATCCCACGAAGGAAAATATAGAAAGCTGGTTGAAGACAAAGGAGCTAGATTTTGCACAGAAAGATAACAGAAACCCGAACTTGACACCATGCAAATATCTAGACAAGTACATATTCATTGACTTGCATGAAGTATTTTTCTTTGATTTCCCACACATATTGCAGGAGTGGATAAAAATATTGAAAGACAACCATCCTACAAATCAGATCAGACATATATATTGGAATCCTGAAGAGATCACGCAGCTACGACGAGTTGATAATAAGTTTACGCGCACAGTAGATTTCTGGTTAGACAAAATTGTTGTTGGATTTATCACAGAGTTTGCAATAGATACATTGAAATCATACAGTGCGTCTGAACAAGATTTCTTTAAGGGACCTTGAGGTAGGTACATCATATCGTTATATAATTCCATTAAGATATTACTATATAACAAAAGTGTAATGACGATGGAATCAGATAGCTAAACTTCCCTGCATGCATGGGGGAAGGGGGGAAGCACTGACAGGAGAGATGGAAGGAGAAGTGGATAAAGGAATGAAGGAGGAGGCCTTGGAACCCATTATGATGGATGAAGACAAGAACAAGTGGATCATGGCAACAACTGGAAACATGTGCAGTGGAGTACCCTACCAATATAAGGTGAACACCAAGAATAAAGTTGTAGCTGCGACAGAAGTCTTGGCAAGTGATGAAGAGGAGGTAGAGGATCTTTGGGCTATGGAGCATATTAAGGAAATCTTGCGTGCAACATATGAGAGGAAGATGAGAGGTCCAAGGGTGAAATTAGAAGGAAACACTCCTATCCATATCAATGTCAGTATGGAACCCAAAAACCCATGTGTGACTAACACACCAAGAAGAAAACCACCATTTAGACAACCGAATTTTAGGAGAAGGAAGACAACAGGAAGTACATCTACACAAGGAACAACAAATGGGGGAGCCAGTTTAGGAAGCAGTAGTCAAGTATCTAAACTACGTGGAGGTACTAGTTCAACATTCAGAATGGCAGGACATGATCCAACCATCAAGTTACCAAAATTCAAAGGAGAAGAATCAAAGGACCCAGAGAAGCACCTTTTTATATGTGAGAATATTTGGGAAGAAAAATAGATCACAGATGAGGACACTAAACTGGCATAGTTAGCTATCACACTATGATCTGGGATCTTTTCATTAGGTGACTTATTAAGGAATTGTATTAAATGGGAATAAACTAAAGTACACCATAAATAAGGAAAATATCAAAAGGAAAGAGACATAAGCATGCAATATGAACAAAAAAAACTTGATAACAGAGTTCATCCCTAGTGGACTACATCTTCGGGTCTTGCTCTCAAATGGGTAGGTCTTTTTATTAACTCCACAAAAGAATTGGGCAAAATACATAAGTATACCTCATTCTGGAGCTAAGCTACAAAATATTTGATCAGATCATAAAACTAACATCACCACTACGTTTGTGGCATCGAAATACCTAAAAATAAATGTCTCCACGCCTCGATCTAAGTCCGGCACTTTCAGGCCCAAGAGACACGCTTGCCTCGGTTTCCATTCCTTGCCTCTATAATAAATGACTAGGAAAATCTCAAAATGCATGCCCTGTCTCGAAATATGTGCCAAAATCCATAGAGGCTCTCTCTTGGTTCCCCTCTCTTTCCCATACACTGGCGAAGGCCCCTTTTTATACAAAATTCGAGCGGTTATGTAATAATGGGACAATTTGGCATAGTGGTTATCGGGGCTATCTTAAGGCGTTTGTTGGTTGAGTTGTAGGCAGAGGTCCTAGGATCGAATCCCGCAGAATCCCCTTTTTAACATATGGTTATAACTTTTTTGGTGGAGATTCTGGCAGCGGTTGGCGCACTGCTACATTTGGTGGCCTAGTGGGATACGCCACCAAATCTAGTGGAACCACCCCAGATTTGGCGAAACTTTTTAATATATATATATATATATATATATATATATATATTAAATTTTGGTCACGGGCCCTCCTTGGGAATTTCGGTGTTGCCACGTGGTGCCCTCTGATTAGGCCACATGGCATGCACTAATTGACCCACCTGGATTTTGATGTCACCTCCATGTCACCTTCGTACATGACACATGGAACCTTCTGGGTGGTGCCACGTGGCATCACCTATGGGTGCCATGTGGCACTTTTTTACTGGTCCACATGGGGCCCTGAAAAGCCTATTGATGGGTGACATGTGGAAGCCACTGGTGCTTCTAGGTGGCATGCTAACATCATCATGAAACGTTTTTCCCTCTATGCTTGCCACATATATTTTATGGACGATGATGTCATCCGTACTGATGCTGACGTCAGCAGTACAGATGCTGACTCATCCCTGTTGACTGGGCTAGGTTGACCAAAAATTTGACCATAAATATCTTTCGATCCGTAACTCCATTTGACGAGTCGTTTGCGCCATTAGAAATCTTGTGATGCTCTCTTCGTGATCATGCCATTTTAACTAAGTTTTAGGAATTTATTTTTCCCTTTATCTATCTGTTCAAGCCATTCTGAGTGTCTTGAGTTGCCTCTACGAGTTCTGAGTTGTTCTTAGCCTTCTCTAGATCCTTTTTGGACCACGCCTTCCCACTGAGATATTTTTGGACCACAAAAAGCTTTCATCAATCAATAGGTAAGTGAGGGAAGAGTCCCCTCACTTTGTCCTTCTCAATCCACTTTGCCTTACTTGGATGTGTTCCCTTTAAGCCTACTCGAAGATAATCAACATCACCCCTGCATGAAGTCCTCATCCTTCTATCCAGGATGATATCTTCCTGTAACTCATCCAAGTACTCAAGTGAAAAATCATCAACTAAAGGTATTGAAACTTGCTCATCCTGATCTATGATCATGGGAGGCTCAAAAAGTTTCAAGTTCTCTGCGTTCACAATGGAGTAAATCTGCATATAAGGTGGAATATCCAGATGAAAAGCATTAGTGTCGCTTTTCTCCAAGATAGTGAAGGGTCCATATCAGATGGGCTTGAGTTTCTTTCCTTCACCCTTCAATCATTCCTTACTGATGTGAAGCCATACCGAGTCTCTAGCCTGGAACTGATGATCAACCATGTGCTTGTCATGCCGAGCTTTATACTTTGCTTGACTCTTCTCCAATTGTTCCCTGACTTCCTAGTGTATCTGTTGAATCGTCTGGATGAACTTGCGGGCTTTTTCCTATGTCCGTTTTTCATTCACATCAGCATCTCTCCCATACATCAATTCCAAAGGAACCTTTGGTAGGTACCCAAAACACGTCTCAAAATGTGAACTCTGAGTGGATGAATGTAAAGCTCGGTTATAAGCATGTTGTACATAGGGTATATTTTCATCCCATAACTTAGGATTCTTGTTGCAGTTGACTCGAAGAAAAATTACCATTGTTTTGCTTACCACCTCTGTATTTCCATTGGTCTTTGGATGAAAAGCAGTGCTCCTCTTCAAGTTGGTGTCCATCATTCTCTACAAGCTAGTCCAAAAATACCCAAGGAATCAAGTATCTCGATCCGAGACAATGGACATGGGTAACCCAAAGTGAACCCAAACATACTGAAAGAAGAGATTAATAGTCTGCTCATTAGTGACATGGCATCAAGATACACATCTTGTTGAACCTATCCACTATGATATACAAATAATCATGACCCCCTTTGGTCATGGGTAAACCCCCTACAAAATCCATGGAAATTCTTTCCCATGGATGGGATGGAATAGGAAGTGGTGAGTATAGCCCCAATTTTCTATTAGTGGGCTTACAAGTAGAACACATCACACACCCCTTTACATGTTTAGTTACAATTGCTTTCATTTGAGGCCAATAACAAAACCTCTGCAAATGAGCCATAGTTTTTCCTACCCCAAAATGCCCAGACACAAGAGAAGTGTGAGCTTCTCATATTACATGGACTCATTCACTTGTAGGAATACATAGCTTCCCAATATGATAGAGTAATTTCCCTGCAGACAATAGTTCTCTACCTGTGCACCATGGGTTAAATTCTCATATACTTCTTTAAAATCTCCATCGATGGCATATTGTTCTACATAGATATCATGAGATAAAGAAGTATTCTTCAAAATTATAGAAGCAACAATAGGAGGTCTAGAAAGCATATCGACTACCTTGTTACTTGTACCCTTCTTGTACTTGATTACCAAATGAAATTGTTGTAGAAAACCCATCCATCTGTAGTGCCGAGATTGTTGCAATTTGGTTTGTGCTTGAATATACTCTAAGGGCTGGTGATCTGTATGTATAATTGTTTCCTTCCTTAACAAGTAGTTCTTCCATTTCTTTACGCTTAGAACTAATGCATACAACTGTTGGCATAGGGGCAAACCCAGGGTTCAATGCTACAAGAGAGAACCAACAAAACCCCAACTACCGGCCTTTTTGGCAACACCTGTGAAGAAGATGAAGTCTCACCTGAGGTAGAGGCAGGGGTGGTTGTGAGAATCAGGTGTCTGCAACCTTAGCTGGGGCACAGATCTGTGATTATATTGCTTACAAAGAACTTAGCATCGATCATTCATCAATATTCAATCCTTAGTATACTTCGCAGATAGCACAGAGCATCGCAACATTCACTTAGATCTAAGGTATCTTAGTACTTAGAAACATTAAAACAGATCGGATCCAGTAGATCAACACTAAGCATCTTCATACATATCAGATCTATTGTTCATACACATCTAATGAAGCACAAAACATAAGTAGATATATCTAAATATACCAAAGCACTTAGCCAAAGTAGAGATAAACACATCAAGTCAAAGAACAAAGCATAACACACAAATTTACATGGTTCACCCTCACCCTGGGGCTACGTCCACCAACTCTTATTCTTTATTATCGTCGGCCAATCGGTTACAATAAAAGAGCCATAGAAACCCTTAATTTTCACAAGACAAAAAATCTGTGCAACTCACTAGATACTTCTTCCTTGCCTTTCATCATAAAGCCTTCTATATCTTCACACAAGTACTTGCACTAAGCTCTGCAATTCTACACAGAATGCGCAAAAATATTGATCAAACAGATCCCTTCTTGGCACTTAGCCTATATCACATAGATACAATACAATACAATACTCTACTAGATGCCTAGACTTCTATTTATACATTTACAAAAGTGGGCCTAAGCGTGGGTGAACCCACGGGCTGACATCCCTTTCCCATTACATATTCCCAAAACCCAAAATGGGCCCAAAAGTGGGCCGAGATTCTGCAATCTCCACTTTGTTTGGTGGTCCATATTTGACAGGCTGTCAAAGTCCCAAAAATGGTCAAATATGACCAAGTGTTCCCAAAACTTGGTCAAGGGACAACAGGCCCCCAACACTCACCTGTGACTCGTCCTGAGTCACTCTGATTTGAGAAATTCTTCCTCGAATGCTTCAAGCTTGGCTTGAGCTTCTTTGACTTGTTGCAATGCTACAGCCTCTTGCTAAGTGAACTCCTGGATGAGTGCGTCATTGACTGGTCCTTCTAGGCGTTGTTCTGCTGCACTCACAACCTGTTCAAGTTCTACTCCTTGGTTTTCAACTTCAGTGAATAGTTGACATGCCTTCTCTTGTACTGGTTGAAGTCTTTGAGAGACTTCCATTACTTTGGTATGGATCATGTGGATCTATTGTTGGGTCATGCATTTCTTTGGAAACCTCTTCATTCTTTCGATTGGTGACAAGGCCTTCAGCTGCGCCTATAACGCATCTGCGTGCTGCTTTGCTTCTTAGAGAAGCGACTCCAATTCTTGTAACTCTGGATTCTCTGTGAGGTTTTCATACGTCTGAGCGCTCCTAGAGCTTAGCTGCTTGCACTCCAAGGCAATAACCTTCATTTGGCCAAATGTGCTGTGATCAGTTGCCTCTCTTAGGTCTTTGATTTCTTGAGGAGTCTCAAGCACAATATGAAGTTCCAGGTCTACGATGTGCTGTTGAAGCTGCTAGATCACTTCTTCAAGCTATGCCACCTGATGTGGAATTCATTCTTTATCTCTCACTTCTATGACGGTCACAGAGTGAAGTTCTCTGTTGACCAGTTCCTTTATTTCTAGTTTCTCCACGATCAATTGCTCCTTGCTCTGTTGTATCTTTGCTTTCTCGTTGTCCCACTATGCTTGAAGAACAAGTTTTTCTTGTTCGGCAGCACTGCACTACTCGACAAGTACTCCATGTACCTGTGTCAAAGCCTAGGTGGATTGTGTTGTGTCTTCTTGAGCTTGTTTAAGGAAATCTTAGACCATATTAGCAATCCAGTGGAGTTGAGCTGGCTCATCTTCCATTTCTACTGTTCCTGTTGTCAGAGGCATAGTGGAGACTACATGGCTAGACTGGAGTGCCTGCTGCACTCCTTGGAGTTCAATCTCGATATGATTATACATCTTCTCCCGCTTCACATCCTGCTTCTCTAATATCTTCTGTGAAGCATCGTTCATAGCTGCAATGATGAATTTAAAATCATCCAAGGTGAGGGTAGTCTGCATCTTGGTTACAGGGGTTCTAGGTTTCTTCCGGGAGGAAGATTTCAGAGGCAAAACCTTATTTTTCTTCGATGATTCCTCTTCGTCCCTAGGCAGTGGTAATCCACCTTTCTGTTGTTCAATTTATGTTCCTTCTATTTCTTCACCATCATCCCCTTCGTCTGGTGTGATAGAGGCATTCCTTACAGATGCACTGTCTACATCGTGAACCTCTTCAGGCTTCTTCATCTTTCTAGGTCGGAGTGTATCTTGCACAGCTTTTGGGTTGTCTACATCGGACAACTCTGCAGGGTTGGCTGGAATGAGAAGGTCTGCCGACCAGTCCTTGGTGATCTCTTCGATGTCTTCCTTGGTCAACTTGTAATATGACTACAAATTTTTCTTGTGCTCATCAGCGCACGTTGTTATATAAATAAAATGGCGGTCCATGCTGAACTTCATTAAGGGTCGAAACCTATGGAGGGTGTTCGGAGTCATCTGAGGCTTAGACTGGATGGCTTGCTTCAACTGGTTGTAGTAAGTATGGAAGATGACGTTGGATTGCCACTGCTTTTTCATATCATTAGAGTACCACAAGGTGTTGAACTTCGCAACCAAAGGTTCAAAGGGATCTATGTCCAGGAAGGCCGCACCTTCTAGCATCTCCCATGTGATGAAAGCGATCAATATGAGAAGCCATCTGAAGTGGAACTCATACCCTTGGTCTTGTGCTTCCCTGCAGTCCAATTCCAACTGGTTTACAAGGTATTGTGCCCAATTCATCTGAAGTCCTTCTGCACACTTCCCTGCGAGATCAACTACGAATCCAGTCACTTGGGTGGGTCGGTTCTTGTGAACTAACTTGCCTACAATAAGCTAACATGCAAGGTGCAC
This sequence comes from Picea glauca, assembly GCA_000966675.3. Lineage (NCBI taxonomy): Eukaryota > Viridiplantae > Streptophyta > Pinopsida > Pinales > Pinaceae > Picea > Picea glauca. Next base: position 662,122 of record JZKD02S1758559.1, on the reverse strand, counting down.
TGCGCCGCTCTGGATAGAGAGTACCTTGTAACCTCACATGCCCTTCTCAACATAGCCATAAGTTTCTTTGATTCTTTACACTAATGCTCGGTCTGAGGTCTTTCCAGGGTAAAAGTCATGTGGGTCAAGGCCCTACATGCTCATCCCTGTGATCCAATTTATCAAGGTCGGATCCATAGTGATGCGATGGTTCAACCATAAGTATCCTCCATGGTAGCAGGACAACAGTAACTTTACACATGCATTCACCTCATGATGCATGCCGAAGTGCGGTATCTTCATCACATTGAGCAGTGTGGATTGCACGAGGTTTTGTTTCCATGCTTGTGGGATAATATTTGAATTCTTTCCTTTAGTTCTGGTCAGATACTTGTGTGGGGCGAGCATGTTGTAAGCCTTTCTGTCGCCAAGGTTGAAGTCACTGAACTTCAATGTTGCAAGCTTATCCTGGTCAGCTCAAACTGTGTGTATCCCTTTTGGGAGGTACATCGTGACCAAAGCATAGTCAAAATATCTGGGCACATTGTCTCGGTTGATGGTGCCACTTAGAGGGGGTAGGTAGGCAGGTAGAATGCTCAGAATCAGCTTGGAATTCGTGATATCGTCTATGTGTTTAGTATGCTTCTCATTGGCCTATCGGGCTAGTCTGTCTCGAGCATTGGACAGAGAGACTACCAGTCCTATCATCGATGATGCTTGAACACCTATGTATACTCCTCTTTCCGACATGACTCTCTCAGTCATTAAATCAAGCAGAATTTATGTTACAAATTCTTCGACTGCGGTGAGCTCGTCGAACATACGCGCTCGGGATAAATTATCGGGCTCACAATGATATTAAACACTGCACAAGAATGGACAACAAGGGTGTGATGATCACTGTATACACTTTCTAGTCCGTGGGATTCAAATTCTCAGTTGACAAAAGTGTTCTTCGGGCATGGGGCGACGAGATATATTGGTGATCTTGGCAACGGTTTTCTCTGCAACGAGTATGAGCCTCATTAATTCATGTTCTGTATGTTATGGCGTGGTCCAATGGTATGGTGGTGAGCCATCAATGCTTTTCAATCCGTTCAGAGTGGCAGTCAAACAGATATATCGGCCTCTAACGACTATATTGCTTTACCTCGGCGAAGTGGTCTCTGTCGCTGGTCTGATATCTCGGCAAAGTTCAAATTCTGCAAGTTTTCCTTTTGTGAGGCTCCCTCTAGAATATTTTGTAGCCTGTCGATCTTAGCTCTCTTTTTACTTAGCTTCCTAGTCTTCTTTCCAATGATCTTCGTCTCGATGATTCTCTTCCCATTCTGATTCTTATTTTTCTTAGACATAGTCACTTCACGTTGCTAAGATTATCTCCTAAGACTCAGGGGTAATACTTCTTCTATATCTGAGACAAATACTTCAATCTTCTATGATTCCTCTAATTCTCTTGCAACTTTGACATATGGGCTTCTACTATCAAATAGCTTCGATTTGTTCTCTTGTTATTCAATCAACTACGCGATCCTTCTGGTCATGAAATCTTTTAACTCTTGTCTCTGTTGTTCTAAAACCTCTTCTTCTTCCTTATTTCTAGCTTGATCTCTTTCAATCCAAGGTTTTCCAAGTAACATGGTAAATGGGACATTGTCCTCAACAAATTTGATAATCTCAAAATCTTCTTCTGTCAAAGTTCCATTGACATTCATAGATATTTGAGTGAGATTTCCACATAGGGTTACCAGTTTTCCTCTGAATAGTCCTATTCCTCCTAATGAAGGAATCATAGCAAGCCTCCCTATGATTTCCCAAGTTCTCTCTGTCATAATGTTCACGTGTGTCTCTTCATCAAGGACAGAGTCAATGTCAAAGTCTCCTATTCTTGCTTCAATGCATTCTTTTTCTTTGAAAATCTCTAATAGTCTAACATATCGGTGGTCATCTAAGGTCTCTTTCATTTGTATCAATACCTTCTCTGATTCCTTCTGGGGTTCTATTATTTCTGGATCTACCTTAGGTTTTTCTTCATTCAGATTCATTCTTTCAAGCTTAGCAATCATTCTAGGGAAATCCAATACTTCATGGTCCATAGATTTGCAACAGAGACAACTAGGTCTTCCACCAGGGCATTCCTTAGCTAGATGGCCTAGTTTTATGCAACTATAACATAGGGTTAATCCTCTCTTTCTTTTAAATTATCCCCAACTTCTTCTGTACTGCGCACTAGGATCGTGGTAGATAACCTGCAAAAAATTCTT
>JZKD02S1758559.1:625237-653210 GCA_000966675.3 Picea glauca | reverse complement strand
CCAAAGCATAGTCAAAATATCTGGGCACATTGTCTCGGTTGATGGTGCCACTTAGAGGGGGTAGGTAGGCAGGTAGAATGCTCAGAATCAGCTTGGAATTCGTGATATCGTCTATTTGTTTAGTATGCTTCTCATCGGCCTATCGGGCTAGTCCATCTCGAGCATTAGACAGAGAGGCTACCAGTCCTATCATCGATGATGCTTGAACACCTATGTATACTCCTATTTCCGACATGACTCTCTCAGTCATTAAATCAAGCAGAATTTTTGTTACAGATTCTTTGACTGCGGTGAGCTCATCGAACATACGCGCTCGGGATAAATTATCAGGCTCATAATGATATTAAACATTGCACAGGAATGGAAAACAAGGGTGTGATGATCATTGTATACACTTTCTAGTCTGTGGGATTCAAATTCTCATTTGACCAAAGTGTTCTTCGGGCATGGGGCGATAAGATATATTGGTGATCTTGTCAACAGTTTGCTCTGCAATGGGTATGAGCCTCATTAATTCATGTTCTGTCTGTTATGGCGTGGTCCAATGGTATGGTGGTGAGCTGTCAATGCTTTTCGATCCATTCAGAGTGGCATTCAAAGAAATATATCGGCCTCTAATGGCTATATTGCTTTGCCTCGGTGAAGTGGCCTCTGTCGTTGGTCTGATATGTCGGCCAAGTTCAAATTCTGCAAGTTTTCCTTTTGTGAGGCTCCCTCTAGAATATTCTGTAGCCTGTCGATCTTAGCTCTCTTTTTACTTAGATTCCTAGTCTTCTTTCCAATGAGCTTCGTCTCGATGATTCTCTTCCCATTATGATTCTTATTTTCCTTAGACATAGTCATTTCACGTTGCTAAGATTATCTCCTAAGACTCAGGGGTAATACTTCTTCTATATCTAAGACAGATACTTCAATCTTCTATGATTCCTCTAATTCTCTTGCAGCTTTGACATATGGGCTTCTACTATCAAATAGCTTCGATTTTTTGTCTTGTTATTCAATCAACTACGCGATCCTTCTGGTCATGAAATCTTTTAACTCTTGTCTCTGTTGTTCTAAAACCTCTTCTTCTTCCTTATTTCTGGCTTGATCTCTTTCAATCCAAGGTTTTCCAAGTAACATGGTAAATGGGGCATTGTCCTCAACAAATTTGATAATCTCAAAATCTTCTTCTGTCAAAGTTCCATTGACATTCATAGATATCTGAGTGAGATTTCCACATAGGGTTACCCGTTTTCCTCTAAATAGTCCTATTCCTCCTAATGAAGGAATCATAGCAAGCCTCCCTATGATTTCCCAAGTTCTCTCTGTCATAATGTTCACGTGTGTCTCTTCATCAAGGATAGAGTCAATGTCAAAGTCTCCTATTCTTGCTTCAATGCATTCTTTTTCTTTGAAAATCTCTAATAGTCTAACATATCGGTGGTCATCCAAGGTCTCTTTCATTTGTATCAATACCTTCTCTGATTCCTTCTGGGTTTCTATTATTTTTGGATCTGCCTTAGGGTTTTCTTCATTCAGATTCATTCTTTCAAGATTAGCAATCATTCTAGGGAAATCCAATACTTCATGGTCCATAGCTTTGCAACAGAGACAACTAGGTCTTCCACCAGGGCATTCCTTAGCTAGATGGCCTAGTTTTATGCAACTGTAACATAGGGTTAATCCTCTCTTTCTTTTAAATTATCCCCAACCTCTTCTGTACTGCGCACTAGGATCGTGGTAGCTAACCTGCAAAAAATTCTTTCTAGGATCTTGCATCCATTTTTTAGTCCAAGCATTCTTTCTATGCATAGGTATAACATATCGATCACTATTCTTATCATATCTACTCATATCAAACCTTCTTTCATCTATCAGTGCCCTAGTTTTCAAGCTAGGATACAATCTATCAAACATACCTAGATCCATACTTTAGAAACAAAAATTTCCACTTATCTTACTTCTACAGAGCACAAAGCTTCCAGATCTAAATTTTTTTAACTATTCTTACCTTTATTAGAGCACCGAGCTTACAGATCTTACCTCTTTTCTGCAAACTTGGCCTCTTTTCTTCAGAAACTTCCACTCTTGCTTTTCTTAGAGCACAAAGCATTCATTTCTTGCTTCTTTTCTTCAGATCTGGCCTTATTTCTTTAGCACAGATCTTTTCAGATCAAGTGGAATATTGTGCACTAGGGCACAGATCCATGCACAAAGATTCCACAGTTTCAGGATGAATCTTTGCACAAAGCTTCTTCTTTCTCAGTTCCAGTAATCACAGTTTTAGGTCCTGGCAACATAACCATTTGTTGGCATAGGGGCAGATTCAGGGTTCAATGCTACAAGAGCACACCAAAAAAACCCCAACTATCGGCCCTATCGGCAACACCTGCGAAGAAGATGAAGTATCACCTGAGGTAGAGGCAGGGGGTGGTTGTGAGACTCAGGTGTCTGCAACCTTAGCTGGGACACATATCTGTGATTATATCGCTTACAGAGAACTTATCATCGATCATTCATCAATATTCAATCCTTATTATACTTCGTAGATAGCACAAAGCATCACATCATTCACTTAGATATAAGGTATCTTAGTACTTAGCAATAGTAAAACAAATCGGATCCAGTAGATCAGAACTAAGCATCTTCATACATATCAAATCTATTGTTCATACACATCTAATGAAGCACAGAGCATAAGTAGATCTATCTAAATATATCAAAGCACTTAGCCAAAGCAGAGATAAACACATCAAGTCAAAGCACATAGCATAACACATAGATTTACGTGGTTCACCCCCACCTTGGGGCTACGTCCACCAACTCTTCTTCTTTATTATCGTCAGTCAATCGGTTACAAGCACAGATCCATAGAAACCCTTACTTCGCATAGGACAGAAGATCTGTGCATCTCGCTAGATCCTTCTTCCTTTCCTTTCAACACAAAGCCTTCTATATCTTCACACAGGGACTTGCACTAAGCTCTGCAAGTCTACAAAGAATGTGCAAAACTCTTGATCACATAGATCCCTTCTTGTCACTTAGCCTATATCACATAGATACAATACAATACAAAACTCTACTAGATGCCTAGATGTCTATTTATACATTTACAAAAGTGGGCCTAAGCATGGGTGAACCCACAAGTCGACATCCCTTTCCCATTACATATTCCCAAAACCCAAAATGGGCCCAAAAGTGGGCCAAGATTCTGCTATCTCCGCTTCATCTGGCGCTCCATCTTCGACAGGCTGTTGAAGTCCCCAAAACAGTCAAATATGACCAAGTGTTCCCAAAACTTGGTCAAGGGCCAACAACAACTCTTTATCATATGAAAGATATTTAACAATAGCTTTGTTAAAATTAAAAGAGTCGTAACAGATAGGCTTACGATATTGCATCAATATTCCACCCATGGCATATCTGCTAGCATCTGTCTCGATCTCAAAAGGTTGATGAAGATTCGATAGTGCTAATATTGGTGCGGTACTAATCTTCTCCTTCAAAGTGTCGAAATATTTTTATTTCTTTCCTTCCCACTGAAAAGTGTTCTTCACACTGGTTAAGGCATGCAAAGGAGTTGCTATAAAGGATAAGTTGGGAATGAATCTCCTCCAATATTGGACTGCACCCAAGAAGCTCCAGATCTTAATTACACTTTTTGGCTCAGGCCATTTTACAATTACTTCAATTTTGGAAGGATAGATCTTCAATTGTCCCCCTCCCACGATATGACCTAAGTATACAAGTGAAATCTTGCTAAATTCAGATTTAGACATTTTTACATACATCTTTTCCCTTTGAAAAGTATCCAATACATGCTTTACATGCCTTACATGTTCATCCCAAGTCCCACTAAAATCAAGAATGTAGTCTAAATACACAATCACAAAGTCATCTAGGAAAGGATTGAATACCTCATTCATCACACGCATGAAGGTTGTCGGAGCATTACAAATCCCAAATGGCATAACTAACCACTCAAACAATCCTTGTTTGGTTTTAAAGGCAGTCTTCCATGCATCCTGTTCTTTGACCATGATTTGACGATATACACTATGCAAATCCAACTTAGTGAAATAAACAACATTCTTCAACTGATCAAGTAAATCATCTATACGAGGAAGAGGGTATCGATTTTTCACCGTGATTTTATTCAAGGCCCAGTAATCGACACACATTCGCCATGTGCCATATTTCTTTGGCACCATCATGATCATAGAACCACAAGGAGATGAACTTGGCATGATTACCCCTTGATCCAATAAGCCTTGTACCTGCTTCTTGATCTATTTCATCTCCACAACTGACATCCTATACATGCCCACATTAGGAAGAGGAGAATCTTGTTGAAGATGTATCTCATGTTGGATTTCCCTCTTAGGATGTAATCCATCTGGTTCCTGAAAAATATCATCATACTTAGAAACAATATCAATTAATTCCTTTTTATGAGATGAATCACACCCTTGGAAAGCGTCAGATGTCCCGACTTCTTTCTCTTTGACGACCACAAGTACATATATCTTATTAGTGGTTATGAGTCTTTTCATTTTTCCTGCACTAACAAGTGTTGTATTTACCCTCATGTTGTGAGATCTAACAATATATTCCACTCTCCCTTTAGTAAGGTGGTATTTGTTCTCATGAAAAAAGAAGACTGCTTTTCTATCATAAATATAAGGACTTCCCAACACTATGCCACATATATCAAGTGGTACAACATCCAAATCCACTTCATCAATAAACTTTGAAGAAATAGCAAATTTGATCCTACATTGTTTGGTGACATTAAGTTTTTATTTATCACATACCCAACCAAGAGGATAAGGCTTTGGATGTGGTTTCGTTACAAGACCCATCTTCTTGACAAGTGCTTCAGATATTAAGTTTACTTGGGAACCCGGATCAAATAATGTATCTATCTTAGTATGTTTAGATACAACTCATATATGAAATAACTCATTTCTCTTTCATTCATCAATATGAGATTCATAATTGGAACTTGAACTAGCATGAAGGGAATATTTACCTTTTACTCCAACCAATGTGATATTTCCTTCATCTCCTAATTCGGAAACCAAGATCTTATTGCATTGTAGAAACGGTCTTTGTCGTCCCTTTTCCACCGAACTGTTTCAGTTTCTTTACTGGTTTCTTCATCGTGACTGCCCTTCTTTCAATGAGTGCAATATAGTTTTCCTCCTTCTCTCGTTACTATAGTAGTCTTCTTGTCCTTCCTTTTAAACTTTTTGAAAGTCTTTTGTGGGAAATTGGAAGGTTTCTTCGTGGGATCTTCTTGAACATGTTTCCCCTTGTTCTCAAGGTGAGTAGCTTGCACACAAACTTCATCAAGACTAGTGGAGTTAAACAAGAGAAAAGTATGACAAATATAAATGTGAAGTGCGCCAATATAATTCATTAAACTTTCATAAGAATCCAAAGTAATTTTCAATGCTATAGCTTTCTTCCTAAATTATTATGTGAAACTTTGTACAGTCTGACCTTTACTCTACCTTAAATTTTTCCATTCCATCATTTCTTTATGTAAATACCCTAATGGATAGAACTTCTTCCTTATCTTTGTTTTAAATTCCGACCATGAGGAGAGAACATTTCCATACTTACTCCTATCCTGAAGCATGCTCTCCCACCATACGAGAGTGGTGCCTTCCAACCGAAGAGAAGCCAGTTGCACTTTAACTTCCTCTTCGTCAATATGTTGAACACGACAATACAATTCAACCCGTCGGATCCAATTATCTAGTTTTTCAGGATTAACATCTCCATTAAACATAGGTAAGGAAAACTTTACATCAAGATTTAATAATGGTTTCTTAAAAGAGGCTTTATGGCTAGAATGATGACAATGATGAGAATGGTCAAAGGAAAAAGAACTAGAACTTGAAGGAGAAGATGGAGGCTCAGGGGGATCTCCTGCATCCCCTTGATCTACCGAAGCATCATCATTTGGTGGTGCTTCCTTTTTCTTCCCTTTCTTCTTCATCCTCTTCTCACAATCTCCATACATTCGTTCGACCATTTCTAACATGCGATAAAAGACCATGTGAAATTTTTTCTCCTATTCATCACGCTTGTCCTCTTCTGCCATATTTCTCCTTCAGGATGCACAACCAACTTCGAGATTGAACGTCTTAAGAGTTCCTTCACCCTGCTTATGCTTGGCCCTAGTAAGCGTTCATACTCAACAATTCAAGTTAAAGACGACTGCTCTGATACCAACTTGATCCAGGATCATTTCCTTAGGTGACTTATTAAATAATTGTATTGAATGAGCATAAACTAAAGTACACCATAAAGAAGGAAAAGATCAAAAGGAAAGAGAGATAAGCGTGAAATATGAACACAAAAAACTTGATAACGGAGTTCATCCCTGGTGGACTANCCAAAGCATAGTCAAAATATCTGGGCACATTGTCTCGGTTGATGGTGCCACTTAGAGGGGGTAGGTAGGCAGGTAGAATGCTCAGAATCAGCTTGGAATTCGTGATATCGTCTATTTGTTTAGTATGCTTCTCATCGGCCTATCGGGCTAGTCCATCTCGAGCATTAGACAGAGAGGCTACCAGTCCTATCATCGATGATGCTTGAACACCTATGTATACTCCTATTTCCGACATGACTCTCTCAGTCATTAAATCAAGCAGAATTTTTGTTACAGATTCTTTGACTGCGGTGAGCTCATCGAACATACGCGCTCGGGATAAATTATCAGGCTCATAATGATATTAAACATTGCACAGGAATGGAAAACAAGGGTGTGATGATCATTGTATACACTTTCTAGTCTGTGGGATTCAAATTCTCATTTGACCAAAGTGTTCTTCGGGCATGGGGCGATAAGATATATTGGTGATCTTGTCAACAGTTTGCTCTGCAATGGGTATGAGCCTCATTAATTCATGTTCTGTCTGTTATGGCGTGGTCCAATGGTATGGTGGTGAGCTGTCAATGCTTTTCGATCCATTCAGAGTGGCATTCAAAGAAATATATCGGCCTCTAATGGCTATATTGCTTTGCCTCGGTGAAGTGGCCTCTGTCGTTGGTCTGATATGTCGGCCAAGTTCAAATTCTGCAAGTTTTCCTTTTGTGAGGCTCCCTCTAGAATATTCTGTAGCCTGTCGATCTTAGCTCTCTTTTTACTTAGATTCCTAGTCTTCTTTCCAATGAGCTTCGTCTCGATGATTCTCTTCCCATTATGATTCTTATTTTCCTTAGACATAGTCATTTCACGTTGCTAAGATTATCTCCTAAGACTCAGGGGTAATACTTCTTCTATATCTAAGACAGATACTTCAATCTTCTATGATTCCTCTAATTCTCTTGCAGCTTTGACATATGGGCTTCTACTATCAAATAGCTTCGATTTTTTGTCTTGTTATTCAATCAACTACGCGATCCTTCTGGTCATGAAATCTTTTAACTCTTGTCTCTGTTGTTCTAAAACCTCTTCTTCTTCCTTATTTCTGGCTTGATCTCTTTCAATCCAAGGTTTTCCAAGTAACATGGTAAATGGGGCATTGTCCTCAACAAATTTGATAATCTCAAAATCTTCTTCTGTCAAAGTTCCATTGACATTCATAGATATCTGAGTGAGATTTCCACATAGGGTTACCCGTTTTCCTCTAAATAGTCCTATTCCTCCTAATGAAGGAATCATAGCAAGCCTCCCTATGATTTCCCAAGTTCTCTCTGTCATAATGTTCACGTGTGTCTCTTCATCAAGGATAGAGTCAATGTCAAAGTCTCCTATTCTTGCTTCAATGCATTCTTTTTCTTTGAAAATCTCTAATAGTCTAACATATCGGTGGTCATCCAAGGTCTCTTTCATTTGTATCAATACCTTCTCTGATTCCTTCTGGGTTTCTATTATTTTTGGATCTGCCTTAGGGTTTTCTTCATTCAGATTCATTCTTTCAAGATTAGCAATCATTCTAGGGAAATCCAATACTTCATGGTCCATAGCTTTGCAACAGAGACAACTAGGTCTTCCACCAGGGCATTCCTTAGCTAGATGGCCTAGTTTTATGCAACTGTAACATAGGGTTAATCCTCTCTTTCTTTTAAATTATCCCCAACCTCTTCTGTACTGCGCACTAGGATCGTGGTAGCTAACCTGCAAAAAATTCTTTCTAGGATCTTGCATCCATTTTTTAGTCCAAGCATTCTTTCTATGCATAGGTATAACATATCGATCACTATTCTTATCATATCTACTCATATCAAACCTTCTTTCATCTATCAGTGCCCTAGTTTTCAAGCTAGGATACAATCTATCAAACATACCTAGATCCATACTTTAGAAACAAAAATTTCCACTTATCTTACTTCTACAGAGCACAAAGCTTCCAGATCTAAATTTTTTTAACTATTCTTACCTTTATTAGAGCACCGAGCTTACAGATCTTACCTCTTTTCTGCAAACTTGGCCTCTTTTCTTCAGAAACTTCCACTCTTGCTTTTCTTAGAGCACAAAGCATTCATTTCTTGCTTCTTTTCTTCAGATCTGGCCTTATTTCTTTAGCACAGATCTTTTCAGATCAAGTGGAATATTGTGCACTAGGGCACAGATCCATGCACAAAGATTCCACAGTTTCAGGATGAATCTTTGCACAAAGCTTCTTCTTTCTCAGTTCCAGTAATCACAGTTTTAGGTCCTGGCAACATAACCATTTGTTGGCATAGGGGCAGATTCAGGGTTCAATGCTACAAGAGCACACCAAAAAAACCCCAACTATCGGCCCTATCGGCAACACCTGCGAAGAAGATGAAGTATCACCTGAGGTAGAGGCAGGGGGTGGTTGTGAGACTCAGGTGTCTGCAACCTTAGCTGGGACACATATCTGTGATTATATCGCTTACAGAGAACTTATCATCGATCATTCATCAATATTCAATCCTTATTATACTTCGTAGATAGCACAAAGCATCACATCATTCACTTAGATATAAGGTATCTTAGTACTTAGCAATAGTAAAACAAATCGGATCCAGTAGATCAGAACTAAGCATCTTCATACATATCAAATCTATTGTTCATACACATCTAATGAAGCACAGAGCATAAGTAGATCTATCTAAATATATCAAAGCACTTAGCCAAAGCAGAGATAAACACATCAAGTCAAAGCACATAGCATAACACATAGATTTACGTGGTTCACCCCCACCTTGGGGCTACGTCCACCAACTCTTCTTCTTTATTATCGTCAGTCAATCGGTTACAAGCACAGATCCATAGAAACCCTTACTTCGCATAGGACAGAAGATCTGTGCATCTCGCTAGATCCTTCTTCCTTTCCTTTCAACACAAAGCCTTCTATATCTTCACACAGGGACTTGCACTAAGCTCTGCAAGTCTACAAAGAATGTGCAAAACTCTTGATCACATAGATCCCTTCTTGTCACTTAGCCTATATCACATAGATACAATACAATACAAAACTCTACTAGATGCCTAGATGTCTATTTATACATTTACAAAAGTGGGCCTAAGCATGGGTGAACCCACAAGTCGACATCCCTTTCCCATTACATATTCCCAAAACCCAAAATGGGCCCAAAAGTGGGCCAAGATTCTGCTATCTCCGCTTCATCTGGCGCTCCATCTTCGACAGGCTGTTGAAGTCCCCAAAACAGTCAAATATGACCAAGTGTTCCCAAAACTTGGTCAAGGGCCAACAACAACTCTTTATCATATGAAAGATATTTAACAATAGCTTTGTTAAAATTAAAAGAGTCGTAACAGATAGGCTTACGATATTGCATCAATATTCCACCCATGGCATATCTGCTAGCATCTGTCTCGATCTCAAAAGGTTGATGAAGATTCGATAGTGCTAATATTGGTGCGGTACTAATCTTCTCCTTCAAAGTGTCGAAATATTTTTATTTCTTTCCTTCCCACTGAAAAGTGTTCTTCACACTGGTTAAGGCATGCAAAGGAGTTGCTATAAAGGATAAGTTGGGAATGAATCTCCTCCAATATTGGACTGCACCCAAGAAGCTCCAGATCTTAATTACACTTTTTGGCTCAGGCCATTTTACAATTACTTCAATTTTGGAAGGATAGATCTTCAATTGTCCCCCTCCCACGATATGACCTAAGTATACAAGTGAAATCTTGCTAAATTCAGATTTAGACATTTTTACATACATCTTTTCCCTTTGAAAAGTATCCAATACATGCTTTACATGCCTTACATGTTCATCCCAAGTCCCACTAAAATCAAGAATGTAGTCTAAATACACAATCACAAAGTCATCTAGGAAAGGATTGAATACCTCATTCATCACACGCATGAAGGTTGTCGGAGCATTACAAATCCCAAATGGCATAACTAACCACTCAAACAATCCTTGTTTGGTTTTAAAGGCAGTCTTCCATGCATCCTGTTCTTTGACCATGATTTGACGATATACACTATGCAAATCCAACTTAGTGAAATAAACAACATTCTTCAACTGATCAAGTAAATCATCTATACGAGGAAGAGGGTATCGATTTTTCACCGTGATTTTATTCAAGGCCCAGTAATCGACACACATTCGCCATGTGCCATATTTCTTTGGCACCATCATGATCATAGAACCACAAGGAGATGAAATTGGCATGATGACCCCTTGATCCAATAAGCCTTGTACCTTCTTCTTGATCTATTTCATCTCCACAACTGACATCCTATACATGCCCACATTAGGAAGAGGAGAATCTTGTTGAAGATGTATCTCGTGTTGGATTTACCTCTTAGGAGGTAATCCATCTGGTTCCTGAAAAATATCATCATACTTAGAAACAATACCAATTAATTCCTTTTTATGAGACGAATCACACCCTTGGAAAGCGTCAGATGTCCCGACATATTTCTCTTTGACGACCACAAGTACATATATCTTATTAGTGGTTATGAGTCTTTTCGTCTTTCCTGCACTAACAAGTGTTGTATTTACCCTCATGTTGTGAGCTCTAACAATATATTCCACTCTCCCTTTAGTAAGGTGGTATTTGTTCTCATGACAAAAGAAGACTTCTTTTCTATCATAAATATAAGGACTTCCCAACACTATGCCACATATATCAAGTGGTACAACATCCAAATCCACTTCATCAATAAACTTTGAAGCAATAGCAAATTTGATCCTACATTGTTTGGTGACATTAAGTTTTTATTTATCACATACCCAACCAAGAGGATAAGGCTTTGGATGTGGTTTCGTTACAAGACCCATCTTCTTGACAAGTGCTTCAGATATTAAGTTTACTTGGGAACCCGAATCAAACAATGTATCTATCTTAGTATGTTTAGATACAACTCGTATATGAAATAACTCATTCCTCTTTCATTCATCAATATGAGTTTCATCATTGGAACTTGAACTAGCATGAAGGGAATATTTACCTTGTACTCCAACGAATGTGATATTTCCTTCATCTCCTAATTCAGAACCAAGATCTTGTTGCATTGTAGCAACGGTCTTTGTCGTCCCTTTTCCACCGAACTGTTTCGGTTTCTTTACTGGTTTCTTCATCGTGACTGCCCTTCTTTCAATGAGTGCAATATAGTTTTCCTCCTTATCTCGTTACTATAGTAGTCTTATTGTCCTTCCTTTTAAACTTTTTGAAAGTCTTTTGTGGGAAATTGGAATTCTTGAACATGTTTCCCCTTGTTCTCAAGGTGAGTAGCTTGCACACAAACTTCATCAATACTAGTGGAGTTAAACAAGAGAAAAGTATGACAAATATAAATGTGAAGTGCGCCAATATACTTCATTAAACTTTCATAAGAATCCAAAGGAATTTTCAATGCTATAGCTTTCTTCCTAAATTATTCTGTGAAACTTTGTACAGTCTGACCTTTACTCTACCTTAAATTTTTCCATTCCATCATTGCTTTATGTAAATACCCTAATGGATAGAACTTCTTCCTTATCTTTGTTTTAAATTCTGACCATGAGGAGAGAAGGTTGCCATACTTACTTCTGTCCTGAAGCATGCTCTCCCACCATACGAGAGTGGTGCCTTCCAACCGAAGAGAAGCCAGTTGCACTTTAACTTCCTCTTCGTCAATATGTTGAACACGACAATAGAATTCAACCTGTCGGATCCAATTATCTATTTTTTCAGGATTAGCATCTCCATTAAACATAGGTAAGGAAAAATTTACATCAAGATTTAATAATGGTTTCTTAAAAGAGGCTTTATTGCTAGAATGATGAGAATGATGAGAATGGTCAAAGGAAGAAGAACTAGAACTTGAAGGAGAAGATGGAGGCTCAGGAGGATCTCCTCCATCCCCTTGATCTACCGAAGCATCATCATTTGGTGGTGCTTCCTTTTTCTTCCCTTTCTTCTTCATCCTCTTCTCACAATCTCCATACATTCGTTCGACCATTTCTAACATGCGATAAAAGACCATGTGAAATTTTTTCTCCTATTCATCACGCTTGTCCTCTTCTGCCATATTTCTCCTTCAGGATGCACAACCAACTTCGAGATTGAACGTCTTAAGAGTTCCTTCACCCTGCTTATGCTTGGCCCTAGTAAGCGTTCATACTCAACAATTCAAGTTAAAGACGACTGCTCTGATACCAACTTGATCCAGGATCATTTCCTTAGGTGACTTATTAAATAATTGTATTGAATGAGCATAAACTAAAGTACACCATAAAGAAGGAAAAGATCAAAAGGAAAGAGAGATAAGCGTGAAATATGAACACAAAAAACTTGATAACGGAGTTCATCCCTGGTGGACTATGTCTCTGGGTCTTGCTCTCAAATGGGTAGGTATTTTTATTAACTCCACAAAAGAATTGGGCAAAATACATAAGTATACCTCATTCTGGAGTTAATCTACAACATATTTGCTCAAATCAGAAAAAAAACATCGCCACTGCATTTGTGGCATTGAATTACCTAAAAATGACTATCTCCACACTTCGATCTGAGTCCAGCACTTTCAGGTCCAAGAGACACCCCTACCTCGGTTTTCATGCCTTGCCTCTACAATAAATGACTGGGAAAATATCGAAATGCATGCCCTGTCTTGAAATTTGTGACAAAATATGTACGATCCTGCTCTTGGTTCTCCTCTCTTTCCCATACACTGGCGGAGGCCCCTTTTTATACAAAATTTGGGCGGTTATGTAATAATGGGACAGTTTGGCATAGTGGTTAGCGGGGCTATCTTAAGGTGTTTGTTGGTTGAGTTGTAGGCGGAGGTCCTGGGATCAAANCATCCCCTTGATCTACCGAAGCATCATCATTTGGTGGTGCTTCCTTTTTCTTCCCTTTCTTCTTCATCCTCTTCTCACAATCTCCATACATTCGTTCGACCATTTCTAACATGCGATAAAAGACCATGTGAAATTTTTTCTCCTATTCATCACGCTTGTCCTCTTCTGCCATATTTCTCCTTCAGGATGCACAACCAACTTCGAGATTGAACGTCTTAAGAGTTCCTTCACCCTGCTTATGCTTGGCCCTAGTAAGCGTTCATACTCAACAATTCAAGTTAAAGACGACTGCTCTGATACCAACTTGATCCAGGATCATTTCCTTAGGTGACTTATTAAATAATTGTATTGAATGAGCATAAACTAAAGTACACCATAAAGAAGGAAAAGATCAAAAGGAAAGAGAGATAAGCGTGAAATATGAACACAAAAAACTTGATAACGGAGTTCATCCCTGGTGGACTACGTCTCCGGGTCTTGCTCTCAAATGGGTAGGTATTTTTATTAACTCCACAAAAGAATTGGGCAAAATACATAAGTATACCTCATTCTGGAGTTAATCTACAACATATTTTCTCAAATCAGAAAAATAACATCGCCACTGTATTTGTGGCATCGAATTACCTAAAAATGACTGTCTCCACACCTCGATCTGAGTCTGGCACTTTCAGGTCCAAGAGACACCCCTACCTCGATTTTTGTGCCTTGCCTCTGCAATAAATGACTGGGAAAATATCGAAATGCATGCCCTGTCTTGAAATTCGTGACAAAATATGTACGATCCTGCTCTTGTTTCTCCTCTCTTTCCCATACACTGGCGGAGGCCCCTTTTTATACAAAATTTGGGCGGTTATGTAATAATGGGACAGTTTGGCATAGTAGTTAGCAGGGCTATCTTAAGGAGTTTGTTGGTTGAGTTGTAGGCGGAGGTCCTGGGATCAAATCCCACAGAATCCCCTTTTTAACATATGGTTATAATTGTTTTAGAGGAGATTCTGGCAGCGGTTGGCGCAATGCTACATTTGGCGGCCCGGTGGGATATGCCACCAAATCTGGTGGAACAGCCCCAGATTTGGTGACACTTTTTAATATATATATATATATATATATAATTTCCGTCACGGACCCTCCTTGGGAATTTCGGGGGTTCCATGTGGCACCCTCCGATTGGGCCACGTGGCATCCACTGATTGACCCAATTGGATGCTAATGTCACCTCCACGTCACCTTCATATGGGACATGTGGCACCTTCCAAGTGGTGCCACGTGACATCACCTAGGGGTGTTGCGTGGCACTGTTTTACCGATCCACATGCCCAGGTGACTCCACGTGGAACATTTTTCTCAGTCCACATGGGGACCTGAAAATCCTATTGGTGGGTGACACATAGCATCCTCTAGTGCTACCACGTGGCATGTTGACGTCATCATGACATGTGTCTCCCTCTGCGCTTGCCACGTATATTGTACAGATGATGATGTCATATGTACTGATGTTGATGTCAGCAGTTGATCCAGATTATTTTCGGCACAAAATGAGAGTGGAGATATAATAAATAAATATACAAAGATATCTCATATATCCAACAATATAACATAAATGTATCAAATATACAACCATAAACATAGAGATACAATAATGCAATTTCTATTCATGAGCGAAAATGTACAAAGACTGTAAAAATACAAAGTGAAAGACTCGTTAGAATGGTGGTGGCTTATCTCTGAGAAGAGATGTAATGGCTGCGATTATTCACAAAAAGATCATTAATACAATGAGGATCTAAGGGCCTTTTTAACATAAGTAAAATCCAAAACCCTAACCCCTGAATATGAAAAGCCAAAAGGTTTATGGGCCCCAATGGAGGTAGTTGATACGTCAACTTCTCGGTGGCGTAAATTTTGCATACGATCTTTGTTTGGGGCACTCGATACATCATTAGAAAGATCTATCCAAGGAATAAAACTTTGCTGTGAGAAACATGAAGGAACTACCATGTTTCTCCCCATTTTCCCAAAAAACGTTGTTTAGGGCCTCAAAACGGCTCCGGAAGTTCAGCACCCAAAAAAATGCTAAAAATAGTAAATTACCAAAATTGCCAGAAAACTATTTTGAGCCAATTGGGAAAGGTTGGTGGCCACCAATATCCACTTGGATCAGCAGTACGGATGTTGACTCATCCCTGTTGACTGGGCTAAGTTGACCAAAACTTTGACCGCGAATATCTTTTGATTCGTAACTCTGTTTGACGAGTTGTTTGCGCCTATAGAAATATTGCGACACACTCTTTGAGATCATGCCATTTTAAATGAGTTTTGGGAACTTTTATTTTTTCCCTTTCTCTGTCTACTGAGGCCATTCTAAGCATCCTAAGTTGCCTCTATGAGTTCTGCATTGTTCTTAGCCTTCTCTGGATCCTTTTTGGATCACACTAAGAGATTGCGCATTGGATTGGTACATGAGTTTAGCTGCAAACAGTTCTCTAGGAACAACTAGAACGATTGTAGATATCAAGAAGTTGTTGAGAAATGAGTTCCAAAAGTTGATTTCATAGGATCAATACATGAACGAGATGACAGAGATTAGACAGAAACCTGGAGAATTTGTATGGGAAATCTACCAGAGATTCAAATAACTAAAGGGAAAGCTAAAATACGTCATGACAGATATGAAGCATAGGCATATGTTCGTCAATTCACTACTACCACACTTGAAGTATCTGTTGTGACAACATAAGTTTCAGACGTACGCACAGGCTTTACAAGTATCCCTACAACTAGAAGAGAACCAATATCATAACACAGATCCATCCATAGAAGAGTTGAAGGAAGATATAAAGAACTTAACATTCCATCTGAACTAGAACAAAAGGACAAAAGAGAAGTTGTTTGGTGTACCGCATGTAGGACAAAAGGACACCATAAGAACGAATGTCCAACATTTGTGCAGTACATGGAAGCAAGAAGGACAAATCCATTACCAATAGAAGGACTATGGTGCGAGATCTGTAAGAAATAGGGTCATGACCCATACCATTGCCCAATGATACAGAAGTACCAGACAGTACCGAAAAGCTCGTATTGCAACTTTTGCAAGTCAATAGGCCATGATGACAAAGATTACATAACCATGGACTTGACGAGGGAAAGAACATTCGATTCATACAGAGTGTAGGAATAAATGATGACCGGGAAAGCTGCACCTCAGTTTAACCAAGCACTAGCCCCGCACAACACTGCGTAGCAGCAGTATAACACTTCGCAACAACCATACAACATTGCACAGCTGCAGTATAATACCACGCAACCACACTATAATACCATGCAATATAACCAGGCACCTCAGTATAACATGCTGCGAGGGGATCGAGTTGGCTACAGAGGTGGAGGTAGAGCAAGAGGAGGCTTTGGAAGAGCTCGAGGACCAATTGTATGTCACAATTGTCATCAACCACGACACTACGCAAGAGAATGTCCACTTCCACCAGCAACCTGTATGTATTGTCGTGCATCAGATCATGACACGAAAGAATGTCTGACACTATTAGGAAAGATCCAAGAGATGAGAAATCAAAACAATTATAATGTTAAGTGGATTTCAACAGAAGTGAGGGATCAAGGAAGAAACATCAACACAGTTACACGAGGAGGAGCTAAAACAGGAACCGACGCAGTGAGACAAGAGCCAACACAACACCAATGGGAGAAGAGGAATGTCGAACCAAGGAAGAAGTTTGAAGCGCAGAACAAAAAAGAGATATTCAAGCAAGCCAGACAATAATTCTTGAAGCTAGACATTGCATCGACATCAACCGCACAACATAATAAGGAAATACCAAAGTACGAGATGCCTCCATCGGTTGATCACAACAAAAAACCACATCCATTGGGACAAGTAAGTACCATTAAGATTTTTTTGCAATCCTGTGTTAGACTACTAAATGATCCATCCTTTGTTAAAGTATTACAAAATATGCTAGAAAGATGTAGCGTAGAAGTAGAAGAAAAGTTATAATAGAAAGAAGTCAATCACCTACATACAAGGAGGAGAAAAAGTAGGGAATTTAGGTTGAACGCCAAAATTGGAGATTTCAACATGGGAGATATTATACTGGATTTAGGATCCAAACTAAATGTATTACCCAATAAGACATGGAAATGTATGGGAGAACCCACATTAGGATATTCACCTGTTCAGTTGAAACTAGCAAATCAACACAGAGTTCTACCAATTGGAAGACTAAAAGGAGTAACAATAGACCTAGATGGATTACGGACTAAAGTCGACTTTGAAGTAATCAAGATAGTAGATGGCACAACACCTTATTCAAAATTGTTGGGTTTGTATTGGGAATTTGATAACTAGGCCATAATCAACCTAAATACGTGGAAGATGACCTTTGAGTCAGTAGAATACAGAGTCATTGCGCCATTGGACCCATCTAAAGGGGAAAGGTTTGTAGAGCCTACTTGGTTGGACCTTGAGGAAATTAACTAGTTGTACAAAACAACTACACAAGATGAGGATTATGTGAACCCAATTGGAAATGGGATACTCAACTGGAAAATCATCACCTCATGTGCATCAGACTCATATACGAGCTTAGAAAATTGGCAGCATAGGTTACACGAAGTCTCCACAAGAAGATGCATAAGAATAGACTGTGCACTAAGATGGGTAGGTATGGAGATAAGGGAACCGCCCAACTTCCATGGGGTAAATGATTTATAATAATTCCTAACATGGTATGAATATGAAGTTTTAGATAATCAGATACTCTTAGACCTAGATATAGAACTCAAGGAAACACCTGTGAGATGGTGGGGTGCGCACAAAGAAACAGTTAGAGACTGGTACCAATGTAAGCGGTTACTATGCATTAGGTTTGGCACAGAACAAGGAAGCAACAAGCTAGAGAAATATGATGGACAAGAAGAACCAACAGAACACTTGGAGAAGTGCAGAACGCTATGGAGGATGACACCACCAGAGGAATGGTCTCATCATTTTGTTCACACATTAGAAGGTATCCCAACAAACTAGTATGCAGACCAGAAATTGCGTAGAGGAATGACGAGTTGGACAATACTACAGTAGAAATTTACAGTTACTTTCTCATTTGAGCATGAGAACCCCAACACAGACGCAACACTTAAACAAATTTGAGGGGTGATATTCATTAAGGAACCAAAATTTGAACTCATGACAGAAGAACAACAACAAAATAGACAGATAGTAAAAGACCTATTGTCATGCTACCATGTGCAGGAAGAATCCCCAGATGAAGATGACCTGCATGATATTCAGATTGAGGAATTTGAAGGCAATATAGAAGTGGAAGTTCCACCCCTAGAATCATAAATAATTGTTGCGTCGATTAAGGTAAAGAAAGTCAACATCGGGACAATTGAGAATCCCAAAATGGCCAGTATTGGAGACTATTGGGATGACCAAACAATGGAAAGTATAACATAGTTACTGTGCAAGTACATTGACCTGTTGCCAACAACAACATTCATAGAAATGAAATGCATAGAAGGAGATTTAGGAGAAATGAATATATAGCTCAACGTTAAGGCAATACCAATCAGACAGTGACCATACAAACTGAATCCCATATATAAGAAAAAATTCAAAGCCAGGATCGATAGGATGTTTGAAGATGGAATCATAGAACCTGTAGAAGAATCAGAATGGATAAGCCCGATGGTAGTTCAACATAAGAAACAAAGGGGGATACGAATATGTGTTGAATTAAGGAAATTGAACGATATCTGCCTACATGACCCATTCCCTACTCCCTTCACAGATGAAGTGTTGGACAATGTATGAGGACAATAAGCTTATTCATTCACCGATGGATTCTTAGGATATCATCAGATCAAGATAGCACCAGAAGACAGATACAATACCACTTTTTCCATGGAATGGGGATCCTACCAATATATAGTCATGCCGTTTAGATTTAAGAATGCACCAACAATATTTTCCAGAGTAGTCATAGCTGCATTTAAAGAGTTTATCCACCAATTTATAGAGGTATATCTGGATGATTGGATAGTCTATAGTTTGTTGAAAGACCATGTATAGGTATTGCGGTTGATCTCAAAAATATGCAGGCAAATTCAAATATCATTAAATATCACTAAGTGCATATTCGAAACACATTTTGGAATACTATTGGGCCATATAGTGTGCAAGAAAGGATTTCTCGTGGGTCCTGCCAATATTGCAGTGATTGTTAATCTACCACCACCAAAAATTGTCTGCCAATTGAGAGCGACATTGAGACATATAGGATACTACAGGAAATTTATAAAGGGGTACACATGGATCACTACGTAAATGGAGAAATTGTTAAGGAAAGACACAAAGTTTTAGAAAATTGAGGACTATCAACACAGATTGGACACCTTGAAAGAGAATATGGTAACCACACCAATGCTAGTATTCTCGGATTGGGAAAAGACATTCCATGTACATGTAGATGAATCAAATATAGCACTTGGAGCTATTATGGCATATCCATGAGTAGGAGAATTAGGCCATCCTATAGCATTTTCTAGTAGAAAATTGTTGGAATCGAAGAAGAAATACAATACCACAAAAAGGGAAGGCTTAGCTATGGTCTACGTGCTTCAGAAGTTCAGACACTATTTATTGGCAAAACATTTCAAGATGTTCATAGACCATTCAATGATAAAATACCTCAACAACAATCCAGTGTTGGGGGTGTTACACATTATTTCCATCACCCCTATGACTATTAATGATGTAAAATTATCCTTTGCATGTAGAAGGATCAATGGCCTGAAACCCTGAAGAGAATGAAGACATTTTTTCCCAGAAAGATGAAATGAGTTTTTCTCTTGTAAAAACCTTATGAAGAGAGATCCTCACACCCTGTCCAATGTTAGGGGAGTGACTATCTAGGATCATCATAGGCTTCACCAAAATGTCTTGTGACATCATCACCGTTTTCTCAGTGTTAAGGGTGCGACGATTTTTCGTACGATGGAAAAAGAGAAGCTTCTCGATGCTTCTAAAAGCAAAGCTTCGAGGGTGAGTTGGCCTCAGATCGGTTTGGATCTGAGTAGCATCCCTGATATCTTGGGATCATCCTAACCTCCTCACCCTATCCTTTTCATCCTATAAAATGAGAGGAGTTCTCATGGGGAAAGTTAGTTAGTTATCTTTTGGAGTTGGAAAGTTCTTGAGTTTTGTAGATTGGATTTTTTGGAGCTTGTATGTTGGCTTTGAGCTTTGCTTTGTCAGGATATATTTTTTATCTCAAAATCCATGAGTAAGAAGTGTGTGGGAAGCAAGGAACTATTGGAAGGAACCTAACAACATCAAGGCATCTGGTTTTATCTTTCTTCCACATTCTTTAATACTGTGATATATTTCTTTCCCAAAAAATTGGTCTTATTTATTGTATGACTCCTTGATCACATACATAGACTTTGTTGAGAATACGTTGTTTTTTTCACTTCGTTGGCTTGTGTGTTTTCACAGGTTCAACATCCCATAAGCCTTGGAATGGACCAAGGATGAAAATAGCAAGGACAAACGACATTTAAAAGGTATTTCATTTATCTCTTGTTAGTTAGTATGATTCATGATTAAAACTTAGGGGAAGGTTTATATTTTGTCTTGTTTTGTTCTAGTTTCGGGGTGAAACTAGGGGTATTAGTTTGTGTCTGCACTTACCAATTTTCCTGATAACAAAATTGGTGACCATACTAGGGAACGGATTTTTTTCCTAGTAGTCTTGTTTCCTTGCTTGTCTTCTTGAGTTTCTGATTTTCTGAGTCACTGGGAAACCCACATTGATTCTCTAACTGTTTAATTTCACTGGAAAAACCTTCTTACTTTTTATTTTTTCCATTTTTTCCTTTGATCCTCACACCCTACTTTGAGGGATAGTGCGATGATTTAGGATCGACACACTCTTCCTTGAAGAGACAGTGTGACATCATTTCTCTGTGGTCTTCTATTACCTGCGACGATTAGGGATCGTCGCACTGTGTTAATCCCACAGCCTGCGACGATTGGGATTTTTTTTTAGCTTTTGGTGGTTTTCCCTGCCCAGATCTTAGATATGGTTTTGGGGTGAATTTGTGGGTTTGATTATAGTCTGATTGCAGTCTTATTGATAGTCTTTGAATATTCTTTTGGCTAGTATTTTCTTTGTTTTAGATTTTTTATGTTGAAAGATTTGATCTCTTTCTTTGAGTGTCTTTCAACTACAAAGCATTGTTTTTTCTTTAGAATTGTTTAGTGAAAGAACACTTATTTTCTGAATGGTTTGTTTTGAAAGAAATTTTTTAGTTTGGGTTGCTTTTGCTTTAAAAACAAAAAATTTGAATCTTTTGCTTTGAATTAGATTAGGGGCATCCTTGCATTTGAAGTAGAGAAATTGCATGATTTTTGGCATTTTTGGTCTTGAATCATGTATTGGTGTATAGTCTCTTTGGCTCATTTCTTGAAGATCTTGATATTGATGAGTTTAATAAAATTTTGGGACATTATGCATCTAGGAATGATAAACATTTTCTCCTTCTCGTAATATAGCTTTCATTGAAGTGAAATATTTGCATTCTCATTTCTTTGCATTGTTTAGAGTCGGTCAAAACATCATTTAGTCCACACAATTTTTCCTCTTGAGTAAACAACGGCCTTAAAATAAATCACTTATAAAAATTGATTAAACATTTTTATATTTTCTGGTAGCAAACCTACATTATATTAGTTGTAGAGCTCTGGAAAAGGTGTGAAAGATAACTTTCCAAAGCTGCAAACAAACATAGAATCTTGAGTTTGGGAGCGGTGAAATCCACTTATTACATTTTGTCCTAGGAAGCCCTTCTCACACAAGGGTCAATCATGAGGTCGCATTACGGTCAGCAAAGTTACTAACCCTACTTTGTTGGTCTTAGTGTAGTGATTGCGCGTATTATTGGGGGTCACTTGAGAATAAAATCATGTGAGGATCTTCTCAATTTGATTTCAGGCTTAGATACCCTACCTTTGCATGTATATAAGATTGTCGATTGTTTCCCCAAGCATCATTTTTGTATTTGGTAACCTTAGTGGCCTTTATCTTTAGGTTCTTTACAAAAGGTGATGGTGAAGGGGAATGTCTTCGTTGTACCTGGAATCGACATTAGCCAAACTCACTTGGGCTCCTTGGAGGGTATACCCATGATTGTGTGTGGGATCTTGCACCAAGGTGTAAGTCTATTAAGTAGGTTGTCAACATAACTTTTCCACCCGCTCTATCTCATCCCCTTCTTACATTGTTCTCACGATGTTGGATTTCATCACCAACTGGTGCGTTCATTGTGAGAAGGTTTTGTTTTTTTGTTTGATTCCTATATTTTTAGCGTGTGTTGTTTATTTTACCTAGCATACTCTAGGTTGGGTCTGTTTTTAATGGCGTCAGTTCCCAGAATGATCAATGAAGAAACCCCTGCTCCAGGGGAACCTTTTGTTTTTCCTTCTTATGGAAACATTGGTCCTCATTACATCGCTACTTTGAGCCTTCCAGGTTTTACAATTGGATTACCAGTATGGTTGTTTTACACTTAGGTAATCCCGAATGCAACAAGTGCTTTGGTTGTAAGCACTCCCCCCCAAGAACATCAACCTCATGTTGATCCTTCACCTTCTTCACTAGTAAGATCTTCTTCACCTTATCCACTTGAAAGGTTTTCTTTCATTTCATCTTATTCTTCGAGTGAAAGCTCCGAAGCTAGTAAACCGGTGGATAAGAAGAAGAAGAAAAGGAAGATTAAGAGAAAGAAAAATAAGAAAGGGTCAAAAATTCCAACCATTTCCATACATGTTGGAAATCCACCAGTTACCGATAATCATGTTGGGAGTGTTGATGATGCCAAGATCACCCAAACAACCCTCAATCCCAAGTACCCTTGCATTCTTTGTAAGGGTTTCCATATTCTTAAGGATTTCCTTGGTCTATCCAAGGTTATATAATCATGTGCTACAAGCCCTCGCTAGCCCGTGTCGTCAACCTTTGAACAACATGTTGATGACCTCCCGTCAACTTGTCAAGATACCATTGGGAGGAAGAAAAGTAGAGTCAATTTCTCAAGTATGTTATGCGAAGGGATTCATCAAACTCACCTTTTCCCTCGTAAGCATGAAGCCTCGAAATTACTGGAAGACATGACTATTTCCCAACCTCAACTACTAGCTTATTATTGCAAGATTACTCTCGACCCACCTATAGTTGATGGAATGATCAATCTGATCCCTTCATCAGTTAGTCTGGTTGATCATGTAATCAATATGGTCATGTCCTTGGTTGAACTAGTTGACAAAGTGGCTGATCTAATCCCATACTTGATTGATACCACTCTCTCATCAGAGAGTGAAACCCAAGTGGTTGATTTGTTTCCACCCGTCGACCCCATTCTCCCCTTGAAGAATGAAACCCAAGTGGTCGATCTAATCTCATCATCGGTGGATCCTAATCTCTTGCTAGAGAGTAAACCTGATATTTCTCATGTTTTTCTTGTTGATACAAAAACTACCGTGCTGAGGGGAATTCCTCCTTCTCCCATGGAACCCCATCCAAGTAATGAGGCCATCCTTTTTTATTAGGGTGCGTTAACTAGACCTCGTCTTCCCTCTCACATTCCTTTCAAGATTCCAATACAAGTTTGTGGTCAAGACGTTCCTCATACGCTGATAGATGAAGGTGTGTTCGTTAGTATTTTGTCCTCTATCACTTGGAAAACTTTGGGTTGTCCTCAGCTTGTGTCGATTACATAGAATCTATTAGCTTTTAACAGAAGAACCAGTCAACCTTTAGAGACCCTTCCTCAATTTCCCGTAACTTTGGGAGGGAAAATTGTCTTGATTGATGTCATGGTATTCCACGATCCCTTGGATTTTGATTTACTCCTTGGGAGAGATTATATCTATGACATGAAAGCTATCGTGTCCACTCCTTTTCGTGTGATATATTTCCTTCATGATGGAAGAGTTGTGACTATTGATCAACTCTCTTTTTTTTTCCCTGATTTGATCATCAAATTAACAACTTCCTTAAATGGTTCTTATATGCAGACAGTATTTCCCCCACCACAAGTCAATTATGTGGCATTGTCTCCCATGCCTTCAGTTGTCTATGAAGATGAGCCTCTCACTGTAAGATCAGTCTCTTATGACTTGGATCCGGTAGTTGACATGGTGATATCTTCGATAGGTCTTTTAGATCCCGATCTCTTTTCCCCTATCAAGACCCTCGACATGTATTCCTTCCAAAGCGTGTTTCTTCCGTCTAATGAAGATATCTTGGAATCCATGAGTGATTTTTGTCCCATTGCATGGTTTCCTTCCGGAGCATCCTCCTCTTGGAATCCATGATCAAGAAGAGAGTGTTGAGCATAGTTTTTTGATTTCAAGCTCATTAAAAAATGAAACCAGTATTGAGCATGGTTTTTTGATTTCAAGCTCATTAAAAAATGAAACCATATTTGATTATCATTTTCTAATTTCAAGCTCGTTAAAAAATGAAACCATCTATGACGATAGTTTTTTTCTTCTCTGTGGAAACCTCGTTAAAAAAATGAAACAGAACCTACGATCATAGTTCTCATTTATGTGTCAAGATCGTTAAAAAATGAAACAAAGGTCTCGAGATTGAACCTGGATTCTCGAGCATAGTTCATGTTCCTGTCTCAAGATCGTTAAAAAATGAAATAGTTTTTCCCCTCTTTGATATAGTCAAGTACTTCATTACATATAGTATTTGAATCTTCATTTCATCCACCTGTGTTGTTGGATGAAATGAAGCTTGAGGGGAAATTATTATAGCCTCTGGATTTCATGTTGAAGTTGAGCTGCTAGCTTCTTAAGCTGGGGGCTAAGTACTGTTGGCACAGGGGCAGACCCAGGGTTCAATGCTTCAACAACGCACCAACAAAACCCTAACTACCGACCCTTTCGACAACACCTACGAAGCATATGAAGTCTCACCCGAGGTAGAGGAATGGGGGTTACAGGAATCAAGTGTCTACAACCTAGCTGGGACATAGATCTATGATCACAATACTTAAGAGAGCACTTAGAAATTAACATTCACTACTCTTTTAACCCTTATTCACATCGCAGGTTAAACCCTTGTTACATAAAAATGCAGTATTACTCAAGATCTAAGCATATCTAACCATTAGTACACAACATCAGAGTAGATATAGAATTCATTCACACATAAAGCACTTGAGAATCAATGGATTAAGAAATTAATTACATAAATAACAAAGCACAAAGTACATCAACATAGGATATACATGGTTCACCCCAGTGTGGGGCTACGTCCACCAACTCTTCTTCTTCTTTATTAGTCTCCTTCAATCTTCTTACATGCATAGAGCCACAAAGCCAATTTCACATAGGACAGGAGATCTTCGCACACCTCACCAGATCCTCCTTCCCTGAGTTAGGTCCAAGCACAGAGCCTTTATACAGCCTGTGCACAAAGCACTTACAAAACACTTGCACTTAGCTCTGCAAGCCTTAACACATCTTCTTGCACACAACTAACATTAGCACTAATCCATTGACCTACTCGGTCTCATCGAACTACTTATTACATCGCCTGACTACTTATTTATACATTACAAAAGGGGCCTAAACATGGTCAAACCCATGGGTTGACATCCCATACCCGTTACATAAACCCTAAAACCCAAAAATCCCACAAAAAGGGCGATATCCCATGATCTCTACTTCACCTGAGCTTTCCATCTTCGACCAGCCTGTCGAAGTCCCCAAAATGGTCAAACACGACCAATGTTTCCACAAAACTTGTTCGAGGGCCAACAAGCCCCCATCACTCACCTGTGACTCGTCCCAAGTCACTCTGATCTGGGCAAGACTTCTTCGATGGCCTCAATCTTAGATCACACTGCCTCGACTTGCTTCTTCTCCAGAGCCTCCTGCTCAGTGAACTCCTGAATGACTTGCTCAGTGACAGGACCTTCCAAACATTGTTCCACTACTGCGACCACCTATTCTAGTTGTGATCCTTGTCCCTCAATTTCTTCAAAGAGGTTCCAAGCTTCATCTTGCACCAGCTAGAGTCACTGTGTCACCTCTACCACTCTTCTCTGGATAGTAGTGACCTGTTTTTGAACTGTGCGTTGCTCCTGTGATCTCTTCATATTCTCAACGACCATAAGTTACTTCAACTGTGCTTGCATTGTCAATATATGTTGCTTCACCTCCTGGAGATGTGCCTCCAATATCCTTAGCTCTGGGTCTTCTGCAAGGCGCTCATAGGTCTATGCACTTAGGTTACTTAATTTCTTTCATTCTGAAGCCAATTCCTTGATTCTTTCTACTGCACTCCTAGCAGTTTCTTCCCTTTGATATCACACTTCTTGCGGAGTGCTCGGCACTGCTTGCAGTTCCTACTCTGCTACTCTTGCTTGAAGCTGCTGAATCACTTCAACGAGCTTCCCCACTTGACTTTCAGTTGTCTATTCTTCCATGTGGGCTAGGCCCGACATAGAGAAAAGTGCTCTAGTTACTGCTTCTCTAATCCCAATCTACTCTGCAAGTAGTTGTTCTTTTTCTTTCTGGATCTGCTCTATGTCCTCTTCAAACTTCTCCCAGAGGTCATATTTCTCTTGTTGTGCAACCCAGCATTGCTCTAGGGCTTCCTCCTTTGCTTGCTTCAAGGCCTCTATAGTCTGCTCATTTTCTTCCTGTACTCGATGAAGGTGAGCTTGTTAATTTTTTCAAAACCCCAACTCAGTTTCAGTCTCGCCGATTTTTCAGTCAAATTTAAATGCCAAAACTCCAGCTTTAGCACTGTTTCAGCATATGTCACAGCGATGTTTTAGCATATGTTACAGTGGTGTTTCAGCATATGTCTCAGCACTGTTTCAGCATATGTCATAGTGGTGTTTCAGCATATGTTACAACACTGTTTCATCATATGTCTCAGCACTGTTTCAGCATATGTCACAACGGTGTTTCAACATATGTTACAACATTGTTTTAGCATATGTCTCAGCACTGTTTCAACATATGTTACAGTGGTGTTTCAACATATGTTACAACATTGTTTCAACATATGTCTCAACACTGTTTCAGCATATGTCACAGCGGCGTTTCAGCATATGTCACAGTGGTGTTTCAGCATATAAAAACTTAACAGAAAATAAACTTCAAAACTGAAACATGAGGATTCTGAACATCATTTTCAACGCAGAAATAAAATATCAGCAATATGAAAAACTCAGAAAATATAGACACAAAGATATTCGGTCTAACTTTGACTTTGGAAAAACCCACAAGGGGAAAACCAGTGAGAGAGGGCTTTGTATTATTTATGGGCTTCTGAGAAATTCTTTTACAGCATATTCATCTTCAGATATTTACACAAACTTATCTGGACATTCCTGTATATTTGCTCCTCGATTTCTGAACCAGAAATCCGTACAACTGTACGGATGTCCCAGCAATTAATGTTGTACAGACTGTCTCGAAATTTGTGCCACAACTCTGCTAAGACTCAATTTCTGTGCCACTAAATGCTATTCGGCAGCCTTGGAATGCATGCCAATACTCCCAAAAATTGCAGCTGTTGTCTCTTTTCTTCAGCTCGACCTCTCTCTTTCTCTCTCTTGTTCTCTCAACAAGAATGCTTGAACTCCTCTTGTTCTCTCAACAAGAATGCTTCAACTTCCCAAGAATGGG